>JAMKCH010085105.1:0-48678 GCA_023653785.1 Ophioderma brevispina
TCTAACTCTAACTGAGCTTCAAGCCTTTTTTTCAGCTTCATTTTGTAATTCTCCTTTTTCCCAATTCCTTTTTTTGCATTTGCAATTCCATCTCTGTTCCTTTCATTTTGCATTTCCCTTTCTTTTTGTTGCATTTTCTTTTTGCATCTGCATTTGCAACTTTTCTTTTCTAATTCCATCTGCAATTTTTCCTTTTCCAGAGCCATTTGCATTTCAAGTTCTTTTAATTTGCGCATCTCTTCCCCCTGTTCCAGAACCTCTTCTATCCTTTCCACATATGAACTATCCCAACATCTTCCGGCAAGTTTTTTCAATCAACTATTTTTGATAACTTGCTTTTCATAGCATGTTTTGCCTCAAGTCCTAAAATGCTTGCTAGTTTCATTAACTCAGGCTTTCTCAGCTCATCAAACTCTCCCAAGTTATTGCCCTATGACCACTTTCTGGTCAAACTCCATTGTGATTGTACTCCTACAACACATATACTAACTTGAACCAAACTACCATGGTAGTCCATGTAATACACCCAAAACTTTGTATGCCTAAAGGTGCACAATGTTTGCCATTATTAATCACCAACACTTTAAGGGTAATTCTGAACAATAAGGCTCAAATTTATCTCACTTCATTCCCAATGACTAGCCCCCCCATCTGTTATGACGTCTCGTGGACGCCGAAGATTTGGATTCTACACCAAATTTTTTAACCTATGTTTTGTTTTCATTGTTATATCACGTCACATTTTTTACACTTTTGGCACTACAACCTAGGTCGAACCTGAAACCCTGTCCAACGTGCAAGTGCCAGGCTCTCATTTCAAGTAGAGAACACATCTAGACATAAAATCAGAACAAGCTAATTGGATTACTAATTATCATGTAATTTAGAGGTTTGACACTTGGTAAGCTTGTAGACGTTGGTATGAGTATCTTTTTACTAACTAGAACTTTCGCGTTCTCGGCTTTCGCGCTCGAGCTATAATTCCAAAGAATAATATCTGTGGGCCACCCCATGACCTTTGACCCTGGCACGTGACCTTTGATCTCATCAACCTAGCGGATCGCTGGGTGCACCTATGACAAAAGTTTGGTTCCAATTGAACTCAAGTTTTCAATTTAGATGAATTTTAACATTTTTAGTCCCTTTTTACACCTTGACCTCACTCCCTTGACCTTTCAACATGGACCTTTGACCTCATCACAATTGACGGACCTCATTGTGCACCTATGACAGAAGTTTTGGTTCCAAATGAAGTTAAACTTTTCAATGGAGTTAATGTTACCGGCCCACAAAAATGATACCAATTCCTACTCCTTCACTTTTTAAAAGTCATTCCCTGACAATTTTAAAACACCAGAGGGTGTATTTTCTAATTAAACTGGTAAAGGGAATATCTGAACTGTGCAGTGCAGTGAGATTTTCAGCTCAAGTGATAGAACACCAATATTTAACACTGAGAATCGCTACTGTTTGTTTTGGCAGACACAAGTGCCTGATTGCAGAGGCTTTGTGCAGCGACTGCCAAAACCAACATCGGGTAAAAATGGTCTAGAAAAAAATAGCATGTGGCTAGAGGCTAGGCATGTCCTTGAAACACTTGCCGTCAGCGGGGTAAAGAAACAAAATCTCACCAACCTGGAAGATATTTGGATTCGGTTTTGATAAGGATATCATGCTGCAAAAATATTGTCTTTATTTGTAATTGAATTACGGATTCTTCAATCATGATCCATAGTGGTTTATCAGACATCTGCATGTATGTTATATTAGTGTGGCTTTGAAATCAGCAAGACAAGATTGTGTGGAATTTGTTTTTCCCATGAAAACACCACTGAATTTCTATCCATTTACAGACCCTTATTTCTTGCAGAAGTGACAGATTCTACACATAAGATTAGATACACACAATTCTTATAGGTCAGTGGTTCAGATGATACCATTTTTTTCTTCAGGTAGCAAGGCTATAATCACAAAATATCCCTTGAAAGAAGAGAGCTTCTGAGTTTCAAAGTTAATCCCTATTCATTTCAATCCTTTAATATTTAAAGAATTTTTGGCTGTAAATGATCTACAAATCTTAAAATAATTTTAACTTTCTGAATTAGCTGAGCCGCCATAAAGATAAAAGTCAACACCTCACTATGCTGGTGGTCAATTTTTTAAATTTCAGTGGAATTAGTGACTTTTTTAGGTAAAATCAAAGACAATATTGTGTTTGTTATAGTCCTGCATCCATAAATAAGATCAATACTTTAAGGCTTTTGTACATATCAGTCATAGTGCCAAAAATATGCTCACATGAAAAAATATACAAATCAGAACATACAAATTACCAAGAATTGTAAAAATAGTGCTGACATTTCTTCGGTCTGGTGTGCTAAGTACCCCATCATCTGAGGCACAGTTGAAAGCAAGCCTTTGGCCTACTGGGCCACCATACATCAACACTTCAAACATACCTGATATAGATAGAAATGTGATTTATGACATGCCAGTAAAGATTGGGCTATTCCAAATGGAATCCGCACAACCCAAGTAAAAGATTTAGGTAACAGCTTCCATAGGGAGTATGGATTTCACACAGAATAGCCCAATGGGTTACTACAATTGAAATCCACACACTTCTGTATAGACTCCGGTTAAATCTTCTACAAGGAAAGCATAGATTCCATATAGAATTCCATTTGAAATGCTCACTCCCACTGGAGGATTTAGCTAAAGCCTGCCACAGGGGGAGTGTGGGTATCAAATGCAATGGCCCATTTTCCAGACATTTGCCGCTGGTTTGTAGAAATTGAGCCGAACTGGAGTAAGACTCTCAAGCACGCCCGTAACTCTCACTTCATCTGAGAGATGTAATGGGGCCTATGGTGTGGTGGAAACTGTGTTGTTGATCATCCCAAAATAGGATGGCTATTAAACACTCTGATTTCGCATATATAGGTGCAACTCAAACTGAGCAGTTTAGAGGTGCAAAAATAAGCATTCAAGGCATCCATATATTGCTTATGTGTAGTGATTGTGTATAGCAACCAAAAGCTGATTTGAATAAGAGCGATCACTAAACAACTTGATCACTCTTCACATAACACAAATTTTCAGAGACATTAGAATATTTTCTCCTAGCCTTTTCCTTTATTTGCCTTTTTGCTGTCATGATTCATGCTTCACTATGCCTCAAATGTGTTAAGTCAAGAGCTCTCAAGATTTATCTCAATATGAGCTATGAAGCCAGGTGAACATTTACTGCCAATGTGCAAGCCAAGGAACTTGCACGCACTCCCAAAGATCCCTCAGTGACATAGCTGAATTAAGAGGAAAGGGGCCACTCAGTGACGTAGATATAGGAGGAAATGGGGGAGCCCTCTTGGGAAGAAAGTTGTGGTAAAATTGGGAAATTATGATGGGAAATCATAAAAAATCAGTTGTTTTGGATGCTACTCTCCATTTTCCCCTGACCGGGCTGACTTTCCCCCGAACGCACTTTTGCCCCCTCAGAACTGCTGCCTACACCACTGGGCCACATGTCCTGCATGGGTGCAGTCTCTAAGAGCACCGAGAAATTTACCATCTTTTGAGCATCAATTCCTTTCAACTACACACACCTGAATGGTACAATTTTAATAAGGCAATACTTCAAAATCCCATCACATTAAGCATATCATCTTTCAAAAGTTTTAAGTATAGCAAGGTGTAAAAAGTTATTCAAGAATTCATAGGTTTCTTCATTTGATGAATAGTTTAAAATCCCATCCATCAAAGTACGAGAAGCAAATGTGCAACGTCTGTTTATTCATTAATGTTGTTCAGGTTGGCACAAATATTTTAGGGCGATCGGCAGATGTGTAAAAAATTGTGTTGTATTATTTGGATTCTTGATATCACTTTTTATCAGAAATGTGATATAAAGCCTACAGCAATAATTAAAAATTTACTACATCAAACATTATAACCTCAGGGTGATATGATCGGCCCCCTTAATAGTAAAATATACTTATGTAACTAGCTCTCTCCATCTAAATCTTTTTTGTTGCTGTAACTAGAGCAAGAACATGGCGTCTCTAGAGGTTACATTATTAAAGGTGCATTTGTGATCCACCTTGTCCAACTGACTTATTCTAACGAAAAAAAAAAACATCTCCATGGTTGGCATTTATGTTTGGCACCCTAGTTTGTTTTGATCTATCAAGGCGAGGCTGTACATGCATGTATTCGGCTTTGTGTTTACCATAGGTGCAGCTGCTCCCGCACCCACCTCCGCCCTGTCTGTGGATGTTTTGTTTGCCTTCTTTCCACTATAAACAAGGACTGCTTCAGGTGCCGGTCAGGTCAGCACTAGATACCTTCTCTTAGGTCCCTTCTCGCTTCCCACCTGGTTGGGTTGGAAGTCATTCTGCTCCACTTCAATTGCCATTGTTGCATCAGATTCCCAACCAGGGTAGAGGCAGTTGCTTTCCCCATTCGGGTAAATTGGTTCTCCATTATATGCCTGTACTTGGTGCAGCAGAGATTTGTGGGTTGGTTTTGGGTTTCACATATCCACTATTCATTCACAATCCCACAATGCACAGAACAGTAAGGGAAAAGTTAGGTTTCCTAACTTGGTTCATTGTTAAAGCAATGGATGTCTTACTCTATATGGCGCCCCATCTCTGCACCTTTGGTGCCTTTAGTCGGCCTATTTGGGTGAGGCAGCACATGTATCAGTTTATGCTCACCGTAGGTGCAGTTGCTTCCCAACCACCACCAAATTTGACTTTTCATCTTTTTAACATCTTGACCTCACATGATATTTGACCTTGTATGGGACCTTTGACCTTGGTCTGTAACCTGTGACCACATGGAAGTCCCTATGCTTTTGCAGTTGACCTTGCATCAAAAAGATATGGACAGACAAAAGTGCATTGAAAGAGACCACTTCTACATTTTTAGTCTATTTTGCAATTTAACCTCAGATGCCATTTGACCTTGTTATGCAACCTTTGACCCTATGAATGTTTTCATGTTGCATTAATAACCCAAGTTTGGGTACAATTGGACCTTGCATTAAAACGATAGACAACACAACAAGTGTGTACTAATGTTTGCCACACACAGACAGAAAGGCATACAGAGCATGCAGGTCTTCCTCGCGAACTACCTAATAAAGTAGGCCAAGAATAAATGGTAGCTGGCAACTTTTTAAATAGCTTATTTTGCAATTATAGCATTTTCTAGCTTAGCTAGTCATGGAGTTTGTTATTCAGATAAACAAAAATCTGTATATAAAAAAGGAAATCCAAAATAGAGGGTGCCTTCTTTAAAAAAAAAAATGAGTGTTCCTTTAAGTGCACCAATTAGCTCAGTCAGTAGTGCACTCAACATCGGTTCACTCATATGTGATCAATCATAGCTTCAAGCCTCGGTGTCTTTGAATCTACTTTTCAGCTACACAAGGTTTGTCTCAAAGCCTATATGAGGTATCCCTAATCTTAAGGTGGTATAATGTTTTGTTCCCTCGAGTTGCATGCTATTACAGCTTAACATCACCCTTGGTGTTCAATTGTACTCTACAGGTACAGAACCTTAGGAACATCTGCTAAAAGTGCAAAAGAAAGTTGAAAGGATGAGACTTCGTTCCACTGTTAGAAGTGCTATTTTTGGAATTCTTTTTCGTACATACACAGGTGTACAGATTGGAAAAATATGGTACCTTTGCAATAATGCATGCAGCAAAGACGATATATCAATTTATTTTATTTTGCCTGATGCAAGGAAAATTGTGGGAGCTAAACATCAAAGAACTTCTTTTATACGCCCAGCTCCAGCATCATTACCCTGAACTCTACTCAATACAAATACTAACAGTCATAAAAAAAATGTGCACATGTAAAAGTAAAAGCCAGATTTTGTAGACATTTTACACTTTATCCTATATTCTTTGGTCTTTTTTGTGTGAATTTTTAAAACAAAAAAGGCAATTTGTTATAATTTTTCTTCAATACCCGTAATTCTAATTACAAATGGACAATAGGCATTGGAGATAATGTGATAATCTCAATTCTGATACAATGCATTCATACTCTCAGATAACATTATAGTAGAGGACAGCCTGTCAATCTCATGACCAAACTCTGGGAACAAGAATTTGAAGATATTTTGGGGTTCAGATATATATGTTGAACATTTTTGACTTAGGCATGTACAAATGATAGTCTTGACCTTGAAACTTGGAATAGCTGCCATTTTGCATTTCAACGTCAAGACTATCATTTGTACTATTAAAAGTTGAAAAATTGACTTTGGTTTTACAGGAAAACATATTATTAGACACTTGCATCTTTAAAATTGGATAATAATTAACAATATGACTTTGACTAAAAGTGTATTGACCTTTTGACATTTTTGCCCATAGCGCCTCATTTGAGGTCGGATGTATAACAAACTACACAGTTTAAGATTCCGTACGACAAGGCAAGTAATTGGACATGCATATTGATTCAATTGTGACTGTTCTCAATTTTGATTTTGTGTTACACTTTTCTGCCCCTTCCCCAAAATGATGGAACATTGAAGCATAAAGCCCAAGTTAAAAATGGTCCTCTACTATTCTACTATTTTTAGAATGTTTGGATTTATTTTTAACCAGGAGTACATATTGATGTATCAAATGAAGCAGTGTATATATTGTCTGGACATGCAGAAGATATGATTGTGATTGCTTAATGAAAGAAGAGATAAGTGTCCACGTGCATCTATTAAAGGCCAGGTGACGCATTTACTAGATGAATTTGTAAAATTAAGTCTTGGGATCGGATTGGAAATTTTTAAAGGAAAACAAAATATTACAGTTACATTTTTGCACTGTCAGGCTTTCTTAAAGGCACCTACCCGATTCCAAAATCTCTCTCTCTCTCTTTCATAAACAAATATGTCTGTCGGACCAATAAATAACCCTGTGTGCCAAACATCTAGCAGCTACTTACACTTCTATTTTTGTATAGTTGGTGAAACTTAGTAAAGATATTGACTACAGGCTCTTAATTTCTCCAACCTTGAGTATAATTGGTGAACTTTAAGTAATCCAACTTCAGTCACTTGTGGCAACTAATGAAAGTGATGCTTAGAGCCCTTGAGCATGATCCACTGTTACATTGGAAATCCATAAATCTGTGTTTCAGTATGTTGTTACAATGGATAAAATCAATTTGTATGTTATGTGTTTTGTAAGCTTTAATAAACATTCAGTTGAAATGCAGTATAAAAGCAATGGAATGGTAGTGTCTGTGACCGGGGTCTATGAACACAAACATGTCAGAGATTTTTCACATACACTCACATACAACAAACAAATTCCATTCAAAAGAAATCTAAATTTTAAGAAAAAAAAGTACCCTCAGTTTTGTCAAAACTGTTTTTAGGGGGGGTGGGGGGGGGGTAAAAAGCTTACCATGTAGATTTAAATCACACTCCATTGAATGAAAGCTAAAAATGGGCCTTTTTCCAGTTAAATGTAAAAAATAGACTGACAGGGCAGCAGCAAGTTCCAAACTTTTATACTCTTATCCAATCATCTTTCACAATGTTTCTCTATGTTGGCTGCATCAATTGTGCAATTAGAGATATTTTTGTTGTCCTTAAGAAAATCTCCTCATTCCAGTATGCTGTAATGCCTTAACCCTAGCCCAACTATGCAGCATGCTGCAAATCCTCAACCAATTTGGGCTAGTCAGCAAGAGAGGGTGCCAGCATGCTGCACATCCTCAACCAGGTTGAGCTATTCAGCAAAGAGAGGATTCCAGCATGCTGCAAATCTTCACATGTGTTGCTTGTCCCGCAAGAGAGGGTCCAGCCGCTGCAAATCCTCACACAGGTTGGGCTAGTCAGCAAGAGAGGGTTCCAACATGCTGCGAATCTTCAACACAGGTTGGGGGCCTAGTCAGCAAGATGGGTTTTCAACATGCTGGAAAATCCTCAACAATGTTGGGCTAGTCAGCAAAGAGGGTTCCAAAATGCTGCGAATCCTCAACACATGTTGGGCTAGTGATCAAGAGAGGTTCCAGCATGCGGGAAATTGTCAACACATTTTGGGCTAGTCGCAAGAGAGGGTTCCAGCATGTGCAAAATCCTCACACATGGTTGGGGCTATTCATCAAGAGGAGGGTTCCAGCATGCTGCAAATCCTCAACACAGGTTAAGCTAGTCAAAAAGAGAGGGTTCCAGCATGCTGTAAATCCTCAACACAGGTTTTAGCTTGTCAGCAAGAAGGGTTCCAACATTTGAAAAATCCTCACACGTGTTGTCTATCAGCAAGAGAGGTCCCATCATCTGGAATCCTCAATACATGTTGGGCTATAAAAAGAGGTTCCATCATGCTGGAAATCCTCAACACATGTTGGACTGGTCATCAGAGAGGGTTCCACATGTGCATATCTTCAACACAGGTTGGCTAGAGAGCAAGAGAAGGTTCCGCATGCTGAACATCCAACACAGTGTTGGGCCTAGTGAGGCAAGAGAAGGTTCAGCCATGCTGGAAATTGTCAACACATGTGGCTAGTAAGGCAAGAGAGTTCCAGCAGGCTGCAACTCATCAACACATTTGGGCTAGTCAGCAAGAGAGGGTTCCAGCATGCTGCAAATCCTCAACCAGGTTAAACTAGTCCAAAAAGATAGGGTTCCAGCATCTGTTTTAATCCTCAACACATGTGAGCTAGTCACAAGAGAGGTTCAGCATTCTTCAATCCTCAAGCACGGATGATCTAGTCAGCAATAGAGGGTTCCAACATGCTGTGCGAAATCCTCAACACATGTTGGGCTAGTGATCAAGATAGGTGCCAGCATGCTGGATATCCTCACATATTTTTGGGCTAGTCAGCAAGAGAGGGTTCCAACATGTGAAATCCTCAACACATGTTGGGCTATTCAGCCAGAGAGGTCCCAGCATGCTGGAAATCCTCAATACATGTTGGGCTATTACAAGAGGGTTCCAGCATGCTGGAAATCCTCAACACATGTTGGACTGGTCAGCAGGAGAGAGTTCCAGCATGCTTGCAATCCCTCAACACAGTTGGGCTAGTCAGCAATAGAGAGTTCCAGCATGCTGCAAGATCCTTCAACCCTGTTGGGCTTGTCATCAGAGCTGGTTCCAGCATGCTGCCATCCTCATCACAGGTTGATCTTAGTCAGCAAGAGAGGATTCCAGCATGCTGGAAATCCCAATTCATGTTGGCTAGTCAGCAAGAGAGCATCCAGCATGCTGTAAATCCTCAATTCTGTTGGGGCTAGTCAGCAAGAAGGGTTCCAGCATCTTGCAAATCTTCAACACAGGTTACCCTAGTCAACAAGAGATGTTGCAACATGTTTTTAAGCCTAACACAGGTGGAGAAGAGGTAAATGTCTCCTGCACCGTCATATGGCTAAAATATTTTTTGCCCACATGTATTATTTTCATGTAATTTTTTAAAGTTTATAATTGTTTGCCGCAAGAAAACATACCATACATGCAAGGGGGGGGGCTCTAGTAAATAATTCTTCAGTGAATGTTAGAAAGACTTTGCAACCGTATTCCTGGGGAGGAAGCGTGGAATACTTGGTAAGAAGAGAGTTGCACATGCAGGGTTCTTTAGGGAAATAAGCAGAAAAAGTTTTTCCTTTTTTGAAAAAATACCCAAATGGCCTTTGACCTTGGTCTATGGACATTCTGTCAAGTAGTGGTAGCAGGCGCAAAATAACCGACGGCAATTGCGTCGGTTTTGCTACGCCGTTGCGAGATGCCCCTAAAAACACAAAAAAACGAGGCAGCTACTGACGTGCCCCTTTCATTCGATTGCCGTTGTGCCCTTTTTCTGTTTTCAAAGACTGATGACTGCCGAATTGCGCCTCACGAAAATGCAATTTCTTGCTGCATAAGTCCTAATCATTTTTCGACTTTGGATTTCAGTCCTGATATCATCCGAAAACGTAACATCTTTTAAAAATGACATCCCAAAGTTTAAAGCACATAAGCAGTTGATAATGCCCAAAACGCCCTGGAATCCACACCCCTTGCTAGTGATGCTATGGGCCGTGCCATTGTTTTTTGTAGATCCCTGGGATCTTCCTCTTGCAGCACGTGCCCAGGCACTGGTACAATTTCGCAATATTTTGTTGCTTTTTTTAGTCCCATAAGTGAAAAAAAAACTGAGTACTGTTAAGAATATCTCGGCGACTTTAAAAAAATACCAATTTAAAAAAAAATAATTTGAAGCTATTTTAAAAATCACTTAAAAATATTTTTAAAAAATTCTGAAATTTTATACTAATAACCCAACCTTTTGAATGATATTTTTTCCCTTTAAAATTGGCATTAGAAACCTTACAAATCGGAATCAACATCAAGTGTGTTAAAAAACCGACTTTTATTCACGAAAACTTTCACTGATACCAGCTTTTGATTTATGCTGTGTATCCATTGATAGCCCTATTATGTATGTCATCAAGTGCCAGCTATTATTGTGTAATGGAGACGGTTTTTGTGTGATTCGCGATCGCGGCCAGTATATCACTTAACAACACAGCAGGGGAAAGGTAATCATCACGAGTTTGTCTTTATTTTAATATATTTCTACAACTTTTATATTTAACTCGCTCTCTCTTTCTTCTCTCTCTGAATCAATTTGAGCTCTTTTACAGCTTTTAAGTTTTAAATCATAACCTTTTATTGTGTTTTTCTCATATTACTGCAGTTGAAGCAGTTAATGACGAGTTTATGAAAGTGTTGGATATGTTCTGAAGTCCCTCAATTCATCACTATCATGAAACTTAGTCATATGATTTTACTCCAATAGATATTTTGGTCTCCTCTTTAAATTAAAATATGAAAGGCCATAGATAGATCCTTGCCTTTGGAAAAAAAAAAAATACGCTCCTAGGGGACCACCTAACTGCCCGAAATAAAGCTTTGTTGAGGTTTGGATCACATCCCACTTAGGCTTTCAAGTGCCCCTTCCATGCAGGCAGACTGGCTTATGGACGTAACAAAGCAGTTCATGTTCAAGAAACTGAAAAATGCTTGATGTGCCCTTCCCATGTTGATCACATTGCCTTGATGCCCTTTTTCAGTGCTGAAGGGTTGCCTTCATGTCGCTTGCAATTTGAAGGCAATTTTTATATTTGCCCTTTAAAAACGGCCTTTCCCCCCACGGTCCTTATTTTACACCCTGAGTGGTAAGATCTAAGGTCATGTGGTGCCAGTGTCATCTAGATTGGGTGAGGGCGCTGAAGGGTACACAAAGACAGGTGCCAACGACAACACAGATTTGCTATAACAAAATCCCCCTTCTGCTTGGTGGATAAAAAAAGGAAAGATAATTAAAAACAACCTAAAATTTGCACTATTAGTAAGCTAAACCATCAGAAGCTTATAAAAGCATCAATGGCTTTGGCCCCAAAAGATAGTCACAGCTTTAACATAAGATCAAGCACTTTACATTTATTTCGCTGCTAGGGTCCAGCATGCTGCAAATCCTCAACACGGTTGAGCTATTCAGCAAGAGAGGATTCCAGCATGCTGCAAATCATCAACATGGTTGGCTTAGTCAGCAAAGAAGAGGGTTCCAACATGCGGCGAATCTTCAACACGTGGCTAGTCAAGCAAGAGAGGGTTTTCACATGCTGGAAATCTCCAACACATGTTGGGCTATTCAGCAAGAGAGGTTCCCAAATGCTGCGAATTCTCAACCACGGTTGGGCTAAGTGAGCAAGAGAAGTTTCCAGCATGCTGGAAATCCGCAACACAGGTTGGGTAGTCAGCAAGAGAGGGTTCCAAAATGCTGCGAATCCTCAACACGTTTTGTGCTATGACAATAGAAGGTGTTCCAGCATCTGGAAATCCTCAACACCGGTTGGCTATCAAGCAAGAGAGGTCCAGCATGTGGGAAATCTCACACTGTTGGGCTATTCGCAAGAAAGGGTCCGTCCTGCGAGCCCTCAACACATGTGGGCTGTGAGCAGAGAATACCAGCAATGCTGGAAATCCTCAACAATTGGGCTAGTCAGTCAAGAGATGGTTCCAACATGTTGAAAATCCTCAACACAATTTGGGCTATTCAGCAAGAGAGGTCTCCAGCAATCTGGAATCCTCAATACATGTTGGGCTATAGAAAAGAGGGTTCCAGCATGCTGAAAATCCTTACCATGTTGGACTTGTTCAGAGGAGAGGTTCCATCATGTGCAAATCCTCAACACAGGTTGGGCTATCAGCGAGAGAGAGTTCCCAGCATGCGCAAATCCTCAACACCTGTTGGACACAGGTTTAGAAGGTAGGTCTTCTCTGCACCGATAATGATAAAAATCTCAGTTTTGCACATGTATTATTTTCATTTAATTTTTTAAATTTTATCTTTTTTGCCAGCAAGAAAACATACCACAACATACAAGGGGGGGTGGCCTCTAGTTTAAATAATTTACTTCAGTGATATGTTAAGAAAGACTTTGCACAGTAATCCTGGGGAGTAAGAGTGGGAATACTGGTAAGAGAGAGGTTTGCACAGGCCAGGTTTTTTAGGGGAAGAAGAGCAAAAAGTCTGAATACACAAATGGCCTTTGACCTTTGTCTAATGACCTACTGTCAATATGGTAGATACTAGGTCCCTTGGTCAAGTGTCATCTCGATGGGGTAGGGCGCTGAAGGTCCAAAGAGACAGTGCCAACGACAACAACAGATTTGCTAGTAACAATCCCCTTCTGCTAGGTGATAAAAAAATAAAGATATTAAAAAAACATTAAAAATTCACTATTAGTAAGCAAACCCGCTAGAAGATTATAAAAGCATCATGGCTGCAAGAGAGTCACATCATGACTAAATCAAAGCACTTTACGTAAATTTCGCTGCTAGATCTGGACACCTGTTAGGGGTCAACCTATCCCGATATCATGATATTCCCTAACAGCTCCCCAGAATTGGTTTGTTGGTCAACAAGGCAATTGAGATTAAGTGCTGCCCAGAGACACAAACCTTGACCACATGTGGGCTCGAACTCACAACTTTAACAGGCTAATGATGAGTCGTCAATGCAACTTTTCCACAAAACATGTAAAATCAAAAAATAAAAAAAGTAAAATGTATAATATTTTCATGTGGTCTGGAATTGGCACTAGATTCTGGGCGTATGGAATACACAAAATCAAAGTGTGAACCGCCTCATACTCATTCAACAAAGTAAACAAACTGAAACATATACCAGTAATTGGAATATTGTATACAAGTACAGTTGATCCTATTGGGAAAATGTTATTAAGTGTGTTTGGCCTTATCATCAGTGGCGGAACCAGACCTCTTTTTCTGGGTGGGGGGCAAACGGGGGGCTACCAAGTGCAATCGTGGGGGGGGGGGTGGGGGGCAAATGTGAAATTCTGGAGGGGGGGCAAAATAGAAAAATTTTTGAAATTTTCACCATTTGGCCCAAATCGCCGATTTTTGGCCCCAATCACTGAATTTTGCCCGAAAGTGCTTCAGTTTTCTTTCGACCAGGGGGGCAAACTGGGGGGGGGAAAATTTCTTTTTGAAAATTTGGGGGGGGCCAATTGCCCCCCAGTCCCCGCTGGCGCCGCCACGGTTATCATAATATCCTTATCCTGGCATCAACATAGTCTTTTGATTATCGTGTTAGATAAATCAAGGAGCAATGCGATGTTCGATGATGTTCAATAATACGGATTGGTTTTAAGTACAATCAAAAGTTAACGTGAGAAAGGGATAGCGGGAAGGGGAAAGAAAAGATGGAAAACAGTATGGGGATTAAGTAAAAATGTGAAGATAAACAGATTGAATTAAACTAAGGTGGCATTTCGTGAAACCTATCCCCGCACTCTTGTGTTAGATTCACTAGCTGGTCCCCATAATGGTTAATTACAATATGTCAGCCTGACTCTACATGCATTGTGAAGTTATAGCAAAGGTTTGTATCATGCTGCCCCAAGGTCACGTGTTGTAATTTCGTCTGTCCATTTGGCATACATAGACGAAACAATTGTCTTAATCCGGGTGAGTCAAAAAATTGACCCTGATTGTCCGCCCATTTTGAATTTTAGTAATATTATCCAACATATTTGGTATTCATCTGAAAGCTGGGTTCATTATCTTTAATTTAAGCAAAGATCATGCACATCGGTTTAGTATAGACGCGACTACAGTCGTATCAAGTTCGTGGGCTTCTCATCCACTGATTCACATTGAGAATGAACGGTGTTCAGCGCAGTAAATCAGTGTCCAGAAGAAATCAGGCTATTTATTCGCCTATCTTCCTTCGAAAGACTGTTACTTCGACCTATACTTAAACGATTGGAATAATCTTTGCCACAATTAACGATAATGAAAAAGCTTTCCGCAGATCACCACATATTTTCGATAAATTATTTTTTTTTAATTCAAAATGGTGGCACCAGTCGGGCAAGTTTTTTTTTTTGACTTCACCCTGTATAGTAATATACTGTTCTGAAGCTATCCACTAGGAAAGCCAAGGACGCCTTTCGGACGACACCTAACACCTATATTTATCGCTCCTCTGCCAATCCTGGCTTTGATCGCTTAGTTGGCAAGAGCCCGTTCTGTGATACAGAGGTCCGCCCGGTTCGAATCCGGCCAGCGCACATGGGTTGGTTTTTTTTTCAACAACGCATGTGCGCTGCGCTACAGAGCGATAATAAATAAACATCCGTGTCTACCTGGAAGTATGTGGGGAATTTCCATATGACTTTAATGTAGTGAAAAATGAAAGTCATCATAGATTTTATATTTACCAAGCCGGTGCACGACCATGGCGAATTGCGTTACCTTTCAAACTTTTCTATCACAGAAGTAGACTTGCAGAAGCAATTGTTTGCAGTGCTTTACCGGGTTTATTTTTAAATCCTGCAATCTTGATCAGCAATTTAGTATTCCATAAACTAATTACAAGACTAGTTAAACGACCGAGCCGACCATAAGACGACACAAAATGACGTTGACCTGGTAGTTGGAGCTTGTTATGCCATTGGAAGTGACACAGAATTTAATTTTTCTGATGTTGAATGCCACATTTAGCAAACCTCATACAGAAGCTACAACTTGAATTAATTTTATGCTAATCCTTATTCATCATTTCAAAACAAGGTGAAGCCAAAGACAAATTTTTGGCCTAGGTCTGACGCCGTAATATTAGCAAGTAGTATGCCAGAAACAGACATGTGCAACATCAATATGTGTCCACACACGGCTGAAACTTTGAAGTCATCCCCCTGACCATTCTCCCTCCACCACTTATCATATCGAAGTGTAGACAGAGTTTGACAATACCGGAACCATGTACTTTGGCGCGTAATATGCAAACACCTAATTTGTCAACAAGAGATGACCTTGCAAGGTCCTGGGGGGGACAGTTCAGTCCAGAGAGCCTACTTTTTCAGCATATTCTATCCTACAAATTTCCTTGAAAACCCCTCAAAAGTAGCTGAAAATTTAGGGAAATGGCAACTTATATTTCTGAATTGTGTTGAAAACCGAGTTCCGGAGACCCCAATTTTTGGGCCTACAAATCAGCTCGGAGCCCAAGTTTCGGAAATATCCGGTAGCAAGACCTACCAAATAAAAGTTGAGAACCCCCCCCCCCCCCGGTGCAAATCATCCTCCGCGCAATATCCCCCAAGCTTTCCACATTTGGCACAACACGCATCCAAAACACTTCAGAGTGTTGTCGAAGTTTGAGCTTCAACCGCCAGTATTTAGAGGGATAAACCCCGTTAGAACCCTCGACAACCCTCCGGATTTAAAACCCCGAATAGCGGAGTTTTTAAACTTCCAGATTTTTTCAGCCTCCACATGGACACGACTCATGTACAACAGCCAAAGAAATA
The DNA here is from genome assembly GCA_023653785.1 of Ophioderma brevispina. Taxonomy (NCBI): domain Eukaryota; kingdom Metazoa; phylum Echinodermata; class Ophiuroidea; order Amphilepidida; family Ophiodermatidae; genus Ophioderma; species Ophioderma brevispina. The sequence goes on from JAMKCH010085105.1 coordinate 15,850, forward strand.
TTTAATCCAATCACGTTGCAACAAATCAGCTTGAAGGGTTTCAGATCTGTAATGCCATTGCATCTCATTTCTTTATCACTGGCCCATTTAATGTACTTATAATCACCCAGAACAAACATCTCATGAAAGGGCCTTTCCACTGAGCTTGACGGTTATTTAATTCAATCGATGGGATTTCCGCACATAACGTGTTTCTCTCAAGTCAGAAGTTAGACATGAATCGAGTGATTTGTTCTTTACAGAATCCAATTCCGGACTCGGTTAATTTATTAACCTTTGGTTTGCTTTTGGGAAACATTTCAGACTGCTTAGTAATTTCTAAGTGCTGAGCTAAGATACAATAGTCTGCAGATTACTGCACCAATCTACCATCCCCAGCAATCAATTCTACTGGAAATCTTAAAATCTTATTTATTATATTTCATAACTGATTCATATTTCATATAGAGGTTTGGAGAAACTGGCAAGCACAGAATTTAGAAATAAACATGAAAAATACAGAGTCTCAAACCCGGTTCTCTTACTATCTTGGTGTGAGATTTACCACTAGACCACAGGGAATTGTGTTTACATGGATACCAGTGAAACAAATGCTGACGTATTTTTGCAGTCTTATTTCAAGTGGCCGTAATTATATATTATATTTAGAAGGGGTGACCTATATATGCATGATTCTAGCAGAATCTATGAGGATGCGAAACTCAAATCAATGCACGTGAGGCAGTGGTGTAGTGGAGGGCAGGCCCATACACATGGGGGGGGGGAAGGTCCACTTTTTTCGATTTTTCGATTAAAGGGGGCAGACTTCCCCCCGACAACTAAAATGGGGACGGAGAAGCGAAAAATGGGGATGAGAAGGGGAGAACTGAAAGAAGGGGAAGGAGAGGAAGAAAGAGAAGGAAAGGGAAAAGAGAAGGGGAAATAGAGAGAAGAAAATAGAAGGGGAAGGATGGAGAGAAAGAGAAGTGAAAGGGAAAGAGAAGTGAAAAATGAGTCTGTGCGGGCACCCAGGCCAGTGCAGTATGTAGCTTGCCCTCGCCCCCCCCCCCCACCCTGCTCTTCAGAATTTCAAACCTGACTGGTAAATATTGGTACAGCAATGGGGAAACTTCTTGAGTCTTCTAATAAACACAAGTAGACACATACTTTTATTCTCACTCAAGTGAGGTTGTTGCAGGGGCTGTTGAATTTAGCAACCATGTTAAACATGTGAATATGAACAGTTGACATAATTTGGAGATAGTGACTAACATGTACTGAATATGTTCAATGTAAAATTTTATGAAATAAACATGAGCTTTTATGATCAAACTAATATATTGATTTTTGTGGAGCACTTGGGCAAAATATTTTGTACAGAAAATCAACTAACTCGGCCTCTAAGGGCTTGCTTATATAACAGACAATTTGGTAAGGTATCAGTTATCGTCTTGTACTCTCAAAGCATAACAAGTAGCTTCTCCTCTACTTTATATTCAAGAACCACCAAGAATAACATTTCATATTTCATATCTTCATCCGACATCAGAGGGTGTTTTGAACCAATCCCATAATGCATTGCAATGTGCTTATACTGTACTGTACTAAACTCATGTCAGTACTTATGGATAATAAGTGTTCAAGAGGTTTAAAGGGGCATGTTCCAATTGTCTTTGGGTCCCCCTGATTTAACAGGAAGTAGTATCCATTTTGATATATGAGTTGAAAGGCCAGATTTTTCTCATTGCCATGCTTAAATTTGAGCCCTCAAATCCATTTATCCCAGATTTATAAGCATAATTTTTTGCATCATGACCTGTACAGCTTGACTGCAAACACAAACATTATTGATCTTTTTTTTATTCTAGACTGGTGAATGTCTATTTGCAGGAGACGGTATGACAAATTTTCTCAAATACTTCATTTTTTCACTATTTGGTGTTTTTGTTCCTACATTAAAGTTATTTGGAGTTGTACATGCTTCTCTTAGTTTGATTTATAAGCATTTCTACGTTTTTTGTTATTCTTTTGCATTATCGCTGCTTATCCCTTTAACCATCAATATTAGCACATTATTGAATAGGGCTTTGCAATTTGCATTATTATACCGTAAAAACTGCATGTTTGTTTCCCACAGTACTTGATGGGGTGTATATGCAAGTGCCAGGCTCTCATATCAAGTAGAGAACACAACAGAAATAAATCGGAACAAGCACCTTTGACCACAATACATTTCATGATCATGAAAAAAATTCCTTAAGCACTTTTGCTTTGTGGACTAAAATGAGTGCAAAAGTCAGGGTTTTATGTGTTAAGAAAATGATTTTTGTGCGATCACCTGACTTTGAGGCAAAATTTCCCCAAACTGGTGCATTGTGGGATGGACTCAATACACCCTGTGTTCCAACATCAAGCATAAACAGGATATAGCTTTAATAGCAAGTAATACATTTATTATATACATAATATAAAGAGAGAAATCAAAGCTTGTTTTAAGTAGTACATTTGGTTAAGACATTTCAATTTAAATGTAAACAAGTTTATGATAAACCATGAAAGATAAGCCGTGAAAAGGCAAGATGCAAGATGAACACATTGCATAATGCAGAGAGTGTGGGCACGGTTCCCTCAAAAAGCTTTCTTGAGAACACTAATGAAAAACAAATGAAGACAAAAGAAGCAAGACAAGACCAGTGGCGTAACAGGCGGGGAGCAGGGGGGCAAAGTTCCCCCCCACCCCCGACGACTTTGGCCGGGAAAAATTTTGCAAAAATCATGCTAAATCAGCCATTTTTTAGCCATCTGACCGGGAAAAATTGGCCTTTTGACCCCCCTGAGAGGGAAAATTTACCAAAACTGGGAAATTTGCCCCCTCTGAGCGGGCAGGCCCAATACGCCACTGGACAAGAGAGCTTGTCTAAACTAAAGAGAAAACAAATATAGTTCACACAAGAAATAAGGTAAGGTAATAGAATTTAATGGCACCTCAACACAATTGTGTCATATTCTGTTGCCATGGTTACTTATTATATATCAAACATTTTACAAGACAAACATTAAAAACCACATTTTCTTTTAACATTTTCATAGCATAACTCTTACTTTTTGAAATAGCCAAGATACATTATAATAGTTCAATAACAAAACAGATTTGAACAATATGGATAATCTTTGTTGTTAAAGAGAACAATAAAACTGATAAAATGTTTGATTTTGAAGGTGTGTATTTATTCACTTCAATTTTTAAAACCCTAAAAGCTCTCATGAAGAATTTTAAGGATGAAATGTTAAATTTATGGTACCAAGACAGTCTGCCTCCCCCTCTACTTTTTCACCATGCCTTATGATTAATAGTACAATGCATGGGGTGTATATCACAAGAGATATTTCACCCTTTTGCAGACTTTGTGGGTGATAAGGAGGAAAAACTGGGTCTAAGTGAAACAAACTGCATGAAAATTCCAAGATGGTTCTAAAAATAAAATTGAAACCAAGTTTGTCTTGCCAACTTGAGCTTATTTCCACCAAGATTTCTCGGTGAGCAATCATTAAGACATGGGCACTTAATCATATCAAATAGAGTACTTTTAATTGCAGGGAACAGAGTCCTCAAAAAGCCTGCAGACAAGATCGTTTGCCGTAGCCTTGTGGTAAATATCACGAGGATCGAAACCGAGAGCGCAACAGCTTGCGCAAACAGAACGACACCTGCATTTTTCCACGAGGAGCGAAAGTGAAACTCACAAGTTGCGGCAAACGGCTGCTAGTTAGTGACACAAGCAAATACGGAATGAAGCGGGTAAACATCCCCTAATATGGTGTGCGTATACCCAAACCATTACCACCCGGTCTGCCCGGGTAATTGGATGGAAAACATCTGTTGCCAAACATGACCTTTTTTGGATGGTTTATGAAGGGTTTCTGTAACACGCCCACACTACGTGAAGAAACCAAGTATAATCAGGTGTATCTATTATAGATATTGCCAATGTGGTTCTGGATTTAATTGTGGAAACATTGCTACTGAAGCCTACAACTTAATTACACTACACAGTGAAAACAGGTTGATTTCAAATACAAATTACAGTGATAGGCGAGAATGTTTTTCAGCTAAGAGCCATGCAGAATAATCAAAAAAATACCTAAATCAGATAATCCAGGATTTTGAGAGGCCCACATGCTTCCCTAACTAGCACGGCAATCCTTCTGAAGTCCTAAATGTTAGTTAGTTAAACCAAAGTTTTAAATCCGATTTTGTCTCCGCTAACGGGGTGGCCGGATACACCTCACTCAGCAATACTGCTGTGTGAGGATTTATTGGAGCAAAAGATAATTGACCGGATGCCCTTCCTGACGTCAATCCACAGTTTTCGGCGGTGGGCCTAGCCTTTGGGCAACCATGCCCACCATGCAAGGCAGCATGTGCTCTAGAGCTGACGCCCTTGTAGGTAGATCTTTTTCATTCTACCAGGCAGAACCAGCTACCCTCCTCGTCAGATTTCCTTAGAAACCCAATGGTGGGTGATGGTTTAGCCACCAACAACTTGGCTCTGGGACAGGTAGTACTGGTTAATACCGGGATATCAGTAGCAGGCCCTCAAAGGAAACCTGACCTAAATACTTGGCTTAATGCACAACACTGCACATTTTTTACCTCCTGTGTGAAATTACTAAATTTGTCTACCATCTCATTCTTGAAAATAGAATAATTTTGAAAAATTCCCAATTAAAAAAATATCACACAAAGGATTTTTAGACTTCTACACTGCAAAAACTGGAGTGTCAACTTTAACACCACGGGTGTTAATTTTAACACCATCCTGGAGTTAATACGGGACCACACCCACTAGTGTTAGATTACACCATGTCAGTGTTAAATTAACACCAATTTTGGTGTTACAATGTGTGCTATGACACTGCTTGGTGTTACTTTTACACCACATATGGTGTTAATCATTTTTTTAACACTACCGGGTGTCAAATTGACACTACTGGTGTAATTTAACACTCTCCTGGAGTCAATACGGGACCACTCCCTCTGGTGTTAATTAACACCAAACTTTGGTGTTAACATTTATATTTGTAACGTGTGATATTTTTTTTTTTTTTTTTTTTTGCTGTGTGAGGATTTATTGGAGCAAAAGATAATTGACCGGATGCCCTTCCTGACGTCAATCCACAGTTTTCGGCGGTGGGCCTAGCCTTTGGGCAACCATGCCCACCATGCAAGGCAGCATGTGCTCTAGAGCTGACGCCCTTGTAGGTAGATCTTTTTCATTCTACCAGGCAGAACCAGCTACCCTCCTCGTCAGATTTCCTTAGAAACCCAATGGTGGGTGATGGTTTAGCCACTAACAACTCGGCTCTGGGACAGGTAGTACTGGTTAATACCGGGATACCAGTAGCAGGCCCTCAAAGGAAACCTCACCTAAATACTTGGCTTAATGCACAACACTGCACATTTTTTACCTCCTGTGTGAAATTATTAAATTTGTCTACCATCTCATTCTTGAAAATAGAATAATTTTGAAAAATTCCCAATTAAAAAAATATCACACAAAGGATTTTTAGACTTCTACCACACCACAACATAAATGAGTCCGTGAAAAATTCACTGACCTGGATTTGAACCTGGGACCTTCAGTTTATTAGTCCACTAATGTTCTAACAACTGGGCCTTCAGTTCAAACCCGTTCCTCTAATATTTTTTAATCCAAGAAGCGTAGAAAGAGGAATATAATCATTTTGGAAACCAATTCCAAAATCAATTTAGTAACTTGAAGAAATAAGTGGTGTATAGTAGAAATCTAAAAATTCTTTGTGTAATGTTAATTACCCACACGTTTGAGCTTATCAAGTTAAAAAAAAAGTGCTCTTCTTTGTTTTCTTAAAATAGCTCAACAAAGATGCTCCTGAAAACCATCCTAGTGCAAGCCTTTATGAACAGGAGGCCTAGCTAAACCAGGACCCATCTCTATTTTGTAGATTTAACACCAACTGGTTTGGTTTTTGTCTTTAATCACAATGTTTACAATGTGCAATCTCAATCTTGAAGCAGTTGCATTTTTTATGTACCCTAAAAATGTTCATTTCAACACCTTTTAGGATACTGCACACCAAAAACTTTCATGTTCCATAAACACAGTCTTGTCAATCAACTTAATATTTACATCACACATACTCACTCACACACTTTCTATTTTTTTTAGAGACAAAGAAAGGCACCTGGGCACTGACTAATATAAGCATGCATGCATGCTCATGAGTGGAAAAGTGAGAAAAAGAGCCAGGAAATAGGCCGCTTTAGGAAACATGCAATCTGTAAAATTCACACTATTTAGAGCGAGCAAATTGCCATTTTTGATCGATCATTTCCAATGTGGCAAGCTAAACAAAACATGAATTACTATAAAACAGGACCAAATGTCATGCTAGAGGTGGGAAATGCCATGTGAAACTGTCACTTTCGTCAATATGCTGACAGCATATGGAGCAAAGAAAGCACAGTGCTATCTTTAGATGGTGTGAATCACATTATGTGCAGCATATCCATATGTGTCTCTTTTCGATTTGGAAATTTAAAAAACAGCAAGCTTGATAATAAATATATGATGGAAAGTGCAGCCTTTTCTGAGAATGCAACTAAGACGTTTTATGAAGAGCGATCTTTAGGTGGTGCTTGGATGAAGGGCCGAGGGATGATGATTCAAAGTAAAGATGTACCTGGCCTTTTTCAGGGTATATATTTGCCAGTTGTCCAAGATATCCTTTTGGTCCAACCTTCGGTGCATGTTATAATCTTGAACAGGTATACTGTCCTGTAAGGGTTAAGTATAAGCTGCCCCTGGTGCAAACCTTTAAAAACCGACAATTCGGATACCTTTGAATTCAATGGCAGCTATTTTGAATTCAAATTTAAAAAGAGCCGGAAATCGATTATTTGGCGTATTAGTTTTAAAAAAGGCTTTGAAATCGTGAACTGTGGAAATCGGCAAATGAATGGAATCACAAAGCTAATCTTTTAAAATCAATGGAGTGTGGCGAGTTACCATCATTGCAGAGGCCACATTTATTTTTTATTTACTTCTTTCATGAAGATCAGCAGTGGGGGGAGTAAATGTAATCAGGGACAGACTGATGTAACATGATGTTAATATCAGCCGTACAATGGATAGTGTTAACGTATTACTTTTTGTGGTGGCCTTTTTCAGTCCAATAATTTCTATACTGATATTTCCTGGTAAGTAGCCTCTCCATGCTAATAGAACGGCTTGGTCACAAGGTTGGAAGATCGGTCCTGGGAAAATACACTATAGGTACTTGGTTATACACCATTACTAGACTGACTGCTGTGAAGCCTAAAAAAAAATTGGTGTGCATTGTATCAATCTTGGAAAAAAAAAAAAAACCTCGTTTAAAATATCTTGTATATCATAAATGTATGATTTCCATTAAGAAAGCGATAAACTTTCATGCTTGACATGGTAGACTGGTCTGTTTTCTCAAACTAAATGGCATATGGACCAGCAAATTTGGGCAATTTACTCATCAATATCACCTCCATTGGCCTCACTATCAACTGTTTCAAGGCATAATTGAAGTGCATTTTGATGCATTCGACATTTCGTTCTTCCTCAACTAAAATATTTTCTGTCACCATGTTGTAAATCCAGTTATTTGATGAATTTAGCTTACTTTTGGTGTGATATTGTTATTTTCTTGTGGGAGTTTTAAATGTGAAAGTTGCCATTTTTCCACACTCATAAAAACTAGTGCAGTGAGTAAAGCATGTTGAGTAAAAAGTTGAGTCAAGATTTAAAGGGATTAGTAGCGATAATGCAAGATAATCGAAAAAAAATGTGGAAATGCATGTTTAACTTATAATCAGGAATAAGTGTGTACAATTCCATATAACTGCTTTAATGTAGAAAAAACCCACCAAATAGTGAACAAGAGCACCAATGGTGCTGTAGCTCAGCAGGTTATTAGTATGGGCACACCACTCTGGGGGTACAACATTTTCTATTGTGCAGATATTAATCTTGAGAAGTCCCCACATGAGCATAAGTAAGAGACATTATGAGTAGCACTCCAGTTTTACATTTATATTCCAACCAAATCTATTGATTATAACAATTGATTTGTGGCACAAGGAATTTATAATTTCCAAAGAATGCCCATTTAATCAGTCTACATGACCTTTAACTTAAATCTATGAGCATCCCATATGGGCGTTGGATCAATGTTTCTTCTGAGCATGTTCGGTATTATAGGAAATGATTTGAGGCACAAGAGGGAATTTATAGATTTTTTTAAAGAATGCCCTTTTAATCGGACCATGCGACCTTTTTTTTTTTTTTTTTTTTTTAAAAAAAAATTGGTGTGCATGGTATCTGGAAAAAAAACAGCTTTAAAATATCTGTAATATCATAAATGTATGATTTCCATTAAGAAAGCGATAAACTTTCATGCTTGACATGGTAGACTGGTATGTTTTCTCAAATTAAATGGCATATGGACAGCAAATTTGAGGCAATTTACACATCAATATCACCTCCATTGGCTCACTATCAACTGTATTAAAGCATCATGTGAAGTGCATTTTGATGCGTTCTACATTTCGTTCTTCTCAACTAAAATATTTTCTGGTCACCATGTTGTAAATCCAGTTATTTGATGAATTTAGCATGTACTTTGGTGTGATATTGTTGTATTTTCTTTGTGGGAGTTTTAAATGTGAAAGTTGCCTTTTTTTCACACTCTAAAAACTAGTGCAGTGAGTAAAGCATGTTGAGTAAAAAGTTGAGTCAAGATTTAAAGGGATTAGTAGCGATAATGCAAGATAATCGAAAAAAAATGTGGAAATGCATGTTTAACTTATAATCAGGAATAAGTGTGTACAATTCCATATAACTGCTTTAATGTAGAAAAAACCCACCAAATAGTGAAAAAATGAAGTATTTGAGGAAATTTGTGATACAGTCTCCCACAAATAGACATACAGCGATGGTGTCTCAAAATCTGCACTAAACAGCTGATTGTGGTTTACACCAGTACAGAATAAACAAAGGTCAATAATGTTTGTGTTGGAGGACAAACTGTATTGATCATGGTGCACAATATCACGCAGAAAATCTTTGACATTCACCGGGAAAGGCTTTTTTTGAGCTCAAGTCAGAATTTTGATACGCACGTATAGAAATTAAAGAATCAGATAAAAAGTACTGACTTGTCTTTAATACACAGATTTCAAGCCAACCACTTGCAGGTTATGTTCGCATATTCATGCCAGTAACAAAAATATAAAAATATGAATTTTGATGATTTTTTCGATGTTTCGGGTTAGCAAATCGCTGCTAATCCCTTTAAACAGCATGGAGTAAAATACACATTTCTGCTTTACTCTTCACCCGAGCAAAACTGTGAAATACATGCTGAGTAAAGCAGTTCTGAAATATAATTCAACGTTGCATGACAAAGTAGTTTGACGCAGTGATGGATCAGAAATTACACCGTGTTGAGTCTGATCTTAAGCAACGTTGACGACCCCAGACACGTGCAGCCCAAGAATTGCCGCGGACATATCAACGGCAGATGACAAGCTGGAGTGTCGCGGAATGATGCTAGCCAGCTGGCCATTCTGATATTTTACCCAACAAGTTATAATCAGATAATAAATAATTAGTTCTGATCTGGGTATGCAATACGCATGCGGAGCGCGTGACCGCCCTACATGCACAATACGCAAAAATATTGGGCAACTGCTCAAGCAAACCAATAATCTCTTTGTATAAGTTTGAAGTCAATTTAAAACTACTTTTTGTCAGTCAGACTTCCTCTTGCTTAATAATAATTGGATGACTTTTTAGGTTGATAACAGGAAAATATCGGCCCTCGCCAAGAAAAATATCAGGCTTGTCTCCGACTCGCCCGATATTTTACCTAGGCCATCGGGCGATACTTTTCTGTTATCAAACCTCAGCCATCCAATATATATAATTATTGTTGTGGGACGACTGTAAGGACTTGTCATGATTGTGAATGAATTTGATTGCGTAACCGGAATATGTCTATGGTACCTGATATCAAGCTTATGAATTCGGCAACCTTTCACCGAGTGACTTGATGCCCGTAATACTGTGAGCGCTGTGTATGGGGATTCACTATTGCTCAGTAAACATATAGGTTGTATTTATTGCGGCATGGTATTTACAATCTGACAAAATTATAACCTATAGTTTTACTGGTGCATGTACATCAACACACGAATACACGACGTGCAGGTGCATCTACATATCATGATTTTGAACCACCAGGGACTTCAAAGTAGGGAAAAGGTAAAAGTAATGAAAATATGTCCGTGTAGAGTTTGTGTTATTTTTAAATACCAAGAATGCCAAAATTAAGTGAATCTTGCTTGTGTCCTTTTGATATGTTTGAAAGAGTAGTTCTATTACAGAAATGAAGTCAAAATATCTGTAAGTTTCGAGTGTAATGAACAAGCCATTTTACTCAACCTGGTGAGCAACCTGTAGCTTTCTGATGAAAAAACATTTTGCATTATACCTGCATCCAAAGTATTACTCAATGTCAATTGAGTAAAATTAATGTTGCTCAACAGTTGGGTAAACAGTGTGTTCAACATCAGTTGGGTCAAAACATGTTACTCAACGGTTGAGCAAGGAATCTACTCAAATACAGTATAAAATATTACTCCTTGTGGGTTGAGAAAAGTTTTATCACCCTGTTGAGTAAAAAAAATCACAGCTCAACTGTTGAGTAAAGTGGAGTAAAATTTTACTCAAATGTTGAGTCAAATATTAACTCTTTTACTGAGTAAAATGTTTACTACAAGGAAGAGTAAAACTGCTACTCAACCTTTGTTGAGTCAAGTTTACTCAACAAAAGATCTGTGACTTTTTTAATCCCATAAGGAGTAAAACATTCCTCATATTGAGTAAATTTTTTTTTAGAGTTCAATAGACGACTATGTATCAATCTATGGTGAGTTATATAGTAACCAGTATTTAACTTATAATCTAGCTACCATTTTAATTCCACCTAAAACCACACATGATTTAAAAACAATAATCCAAATGAGGAGAGGTGTGCAATAATGTTTGACACCAATTATAGTGTACGTTGAAGTTTACGAAGCCCTATCTGGGCATATAAGTTAAATTCTGCAAATGCATCTATTTTCTTTAGAGTGAAAAGTGAATCAAGTGTGTTTTAAAAAACATTTCTTTTTTACTAACAAGACATCTAGCCTGTTATGAAGGGCTTAATGAAATTTCTTCATTTGCTTGCAAATGAATTCTGATAGTCTAGCCATTGGAAAAAGAGATATTTTACACATAAAAATAACATACCCAAAAGCAGATAGGTTCATTAATAAGAAGCTAAAGACATCCAAGTAATTTGTAGGCTAACTTTTAAGTTTGTCGTAACTTTAATCAACAAATGTGTCTATTACATGAATATCATTAGACTTGTACTCATTGATATTAAAACAACAAAGGTCACAGACTGATCAAAACATGTGCATGCCGTGAGAATCACCTCAGGCGTGTTTTCTTGTGTTATACGCCATTTCCACATCGTCTGCTGAATTAATGTCGCCAGCGCCATTAATTATAAAATCGTACTGTTTACCTATAAGCGCGCTGATTTTGGCTTAATAATTTCATGTGAGGGCTAATGTATATAAAAGCTTTATAACCATACAAAAAATATCAATTTTGAAAAATCTAGAGTGCGCACTATTTTTCAAATGTGCCAGTGTCTCTTTAAGAGTAAACAACATAATTTGGTACTGCTTCCTCAAATTATAAATGATATTTTACAATCTAATATTTGATCAATGTGAACAATATGAAGATGCTCACAACATATTGATTACAAAGGTCTATTCATATTTCACGGCATGTTTGACTCAACACAGCAGAAACAGTTCAAATTGCATTGGGCTGCTGCTGTATTGAGTCAGATGGATGGTTTTCATCCATTTTCACTGCAATGCAGTGCAGTGAAGTATGAATGACCTTAAGAATCTAGTGCGTCTGAAAGAATCAGAATACCAGTTGAAAAAAGCAAGCAATTTAGCAAGAAACCTATACTTTGTGGACATATTTCATCAAAAAAAGTTTCCCGTACCCAAGTTAGGTCTTGGTACCATTAAAGATTAAGTATCATTGCATTATTTGATTCCTCAAATGATTATTATTCAATTTAACAAAACATAGTGTTATGTTTTTGTCTTGAGAGGAGGGTAAGGAGGGTTATAATGGGATAGATGTTGCCAAACCGGAGTAATGGGGAAAACTGTTTCTAAAAAAAGCTGTTGCCTATACCTGAAAGTGAGTTTTGAGAGCTTAAATACAGTCAAAATCAAGCCAAAAAATAACAAAAAATCACACATGGCAGCAAAACTTGCCAATTCTCCTCCACCCCCCCCCAAAAAAAAAAATCTTTTCTGATGATGTTGTCATTGCTGGAACGGGGTTTGAACAATGAGACAAAAGTATACATACAAACCGATTACCAAAGCCCAGGACACTCACAATCATACGGGTACCTTGCTATATGATTTACAAAAAAAATAAAAAAAAGATTGTTTTAGAAATTATGAAAAGATGTGTATTTTTATTTCATGGGAAAAACACAAAATTAATTTAAAAAAAAAGGCATATCCAGTGGTAAGATATAAAGAAAAGGACCCTGTCAGCAGCTAAGGTGGGGACCCTTTAGCGTCGCTTTTGCAGCGCAAATTTGTTGCACTTTAGTGAAACTTAGGGGTGGTCGAGGGGGGCCTCGAGAGCATATTTTAGCGGGGGCCCTGTCAGCAGATGATGACACTCCTGACTCTTAAATCCGCCACTAGTATGCTGCTACTGTAAATTAAACATCATTTCTATACCATGCACAATCAGGTACCTTGCTAGTAGATCAACCTCATTGGAGATTGAATTGAATATTAATATTGGCTGTAGATGGAATAAGTACTCCGTAATTGTTTATTAACTTGATAGATATTCATGTTTTGCTACAAAAAGTGAGTGATAGAAGAAAGTGGTCGATCACAATTGCAAAAAAAAGATATTTTAAAACCTTTATTAAAAAAAAAAAAAAAAAAAAAAAAAAAAAAAAAAAAAAAAAAAAAAAATTGGTTTGTTAAATATGAAATTTCAATAAATAAGTCACTCTTACTTGGTTATAATAATAAAGAACAAAACAAGGCTTTCCAATGGTGTTTGTTTTCACTCGTATTTGCTTTTGTCAATCTAAAGATATAATCAATTTAGTGCGATTACCAAAATCATTTTGTGCCCACTTTTATGCATGGGCCAGAGTTGCTTCGCCCAGTTTGCGAAGGCTGTTTGGAAGACTCACAAAAGATTGCAACTGGACAAGAGAAACCCCAACACAGATATTAAAGTAAACAAAAGAAGTTTAGTTTTATCGACACACGTTTAGTAGTCAACATAATCAGTTCAATGATAATATCTTCTTTTCATAAATAATAAGCAATACAAATATTTTTGCCACGTCAATGAAATGGAACTTTGAAAAGTTGGAATTTATTACAAAATTGGTATCTGTAAAATCATGCCAGAAGGGATGTAATTGCCAACCAAAAATAAACACTCCAAATCCAAGGAAATGGTTTTTTTTAAAATATTCCGCTAGGCTTTGTACCATTTAATAATTGTGAAGTCAACAAAAATTTGAATTGGAAGCAAGTATCAAAGTGTGGTAGGAATTGGCGTTTCATGATACTTCAAAGACAATAAAAAACTCGCTCCTCCAGAGTGGTGTACGCAGATGTACGCTCATGGTTCTCTTCTAAGTTCTAAGAAAACAACATATGTCGAATGTTATTCAACTTTCTCTTAAAGCCAGAACTTACTAAACATAACTTCCACCATTACGTAATGTTTAGTATCTTTAGCGTTTCTATGAAGGTTAATCACATTTAAGATTGTCATATCTGTTCAAGTGTGAATTAACTTATGTTTAACAAAATTCGTTCACCGTTTCACTCAACCAGAAGTGGCACAAACTCGATTTTTGTGTTCAGCAGTAATTGAGTTATGGAGGTTATCTTGGATTTGAAACAAGCAAATGAGATGAAACAAAAAATATTGGAAAGACTGGTCTTTCTCTTTAATGTGATGTACAAAACGACTTATTATGTTGAGAAATAAATTGAAAAAAATTGGTTTTTGATTGTACCATTCATTTTTTTGAGACAGGCGGTATAAGGTTGGTTTAAAATGATACAGAATGGTAGTGTCTCAAATTCGGAGAGGCCTATCATGTGATAGGGACAGTCCAACAACAAAAACTTAACTCACAACTAAAAAACACTATCTAACAAACACTAATTAACAAACAAACAAGCTAGGCTAAGCATAAAGGTCCATTCAAATTCACTGCAGCTGAAAGGCAGTGCCAGCAAAAAAATTAATGGGAAACCCATCTCTGACTTAACACAGTAACAACACAGTTCCAAATTGCATGTGCTGCTGTGTTTAAAGTGGGAATGAACCTTAACTAACTAATCAATCAAGTAATCAAGGGTACATAGGTCGGGCAGTTTCCTTTGAGGGCCGGACTACTGGTATCCTGGTAACCAGTACTATACCTGTTTCTGGGCCGCGTCGTTGGCAGTTAAACTGACACCCCATCAGTTTTTAAGGAAATCGGAGGAGGAGAGTAGCTGGTTTACCCTGGTTAGAATGATAAAAGAAGATCTACCTATAAGGGAATCAGCTCTGGAGAGCTAATGGCAGCTCCAGAACAGCTGCTTGCATGGTAGGCATGGTTGCCCAAAGGCTAGGGCCCACCACCGAAAACTGATGCATTGGTTTCTGTCAGGCACGGCATCCAGTCAATTATCTTTGCTCCAAAATCCTCAAACAGGCAGTAGTATTGCTGAGTTGAGGTGGAAGCGGTCACCCCCATTGGAGGACAAATACCGGATTTAAAAAACTGGTTTAACTAAAAAAAAAATAAACTATAGACAAACCTGTGAACTACAATCAATTCATTATTGGAAATTAGGAGTAGTTTGTATGTACATTTGTGTGAAAACTGCAGGAACAATTAAGATTAAGAAATTCACAACAGAACCTACCGCAGCAGCAGACAAATTGTAACCAAGTTGCCACCAACGCTTAAATGACAACATTCAGAAATCTAAAACCATCAAACAGATTGTCAGACTGTAAGATACACCCGGGTTTTGCTCACCCCTCAACATGAGAAACAAACTGGAAACCGGTATTTATTGCTGAACTTCAGAAAAGCAGTTGGCCTTGGACAAACATCTCACCGAGTAGCTGACTGAAAGAAATCTTTGCCCAAGTAGCAAAGGGGACGTTTCTTTAGCTATGCAATTACTGACCTATTTCCCTAGGTTCCTAAAGATCTTGTGAGGAAAGCACATGTTAGGGCACCCTACAGCCTGGGAAGGAAAGACCCATCTACCCCAAGAACTATCGATCAATATCACTTCTCAGTCATATCTTAAAGCTCTTTTTTCATACGTGTCCTGCTCAACTGTATTGTCAATGATAGATGAACATCTCATACCAGAACAAGCCAGTTTCTAGTTACTCAACCTAACGCAACACATTGAGGATGGTTTCCGTTACTTGGCTTGTTCCTATCGTATAGGAGGACAATAAAGGATAGTCAGGAAGACTGAGCAATTATCACATGAGTCCACAGGTGATTTCCCTTTATTCATACGCGGGCAGTCGACATGTTTCCATCCCAGAATTCACTTTGACAATCTAGAACCCTAAATGGCCCATAGGAGGGCGTACATTTACCGGTATCATCACCAACACCTTGCCTTTTGTGGAAAGACAAAAAAAAGAAAAACATTTCACCTTGAATAAACAAAAAAATTACAACATACATTTTCTTTGGAAAGGACAACGTATAAGTACCAGAATCTACTGCCTTCCTTTTGAAGAAAAAATAAATTGCACCATATCTCCAAAATAAGGTTGTGAACCTAAACAAATTGCACGGTTCTGTATGCAAATCTACAAATAATGTGCCTTACAAATTTTTTGGTCAGCTCATGATCATTTTCCTTTTTTTCTAACATGTGGATCTGTTGTGGAACTTCAACCCAAATAAATGTATCAAAATTCTAATCTAAAGCTGAGCACACTTATTGTGCTTTCTCAAAGTTACACAAGTTTCAAAATGGCTTTTTTTTTTTTTTGACAAATCCAATGTTTCAAAATACCGTGACTTTTGACAACTTTTCGTAGTTTCAAGAAGTTCCTGTGGTTGCCAAATTTTCAAGATATGACTTTTTGTTCAGTTAAATATAGTTGAGCAAAATTGAACCTATGTTCAATTTTAAAGTTCAACTGTACTTATAGTCATGAAAGTGTGTGGTACAATTCAATGCTTTACACACAGTCTTTCAAATAGCAGGTTCTTTTACTCGCTGCTGCGTATAACATGATTTGAGTGTCCATTATTGGCATTTGACAGGTGGTTTATGTACGTTAGTAGGCTGTACCTGTCGATTCAGGGGCTGCGGTGGTAGGTAAATTGTCTGGGTTGGCATTGTGCGCGATTGTAATTGAGCTTGGCAGTAGAGGTTGAGTTTTGTGCGCTTGTAGGTTCTGTGGTTGTAATTTCGAGATGAGTCTGTTTCTGATGTTGCTCATTTTCAGTTTGTATGGGCAAGAGCGTTTGTAGTTTACTTTTTTCTGTACGCGGCTTTCTTCCTTTCTTTGCTATTTACGGTGGGTTTATCTCAAACATCACCTGGCTGAGTTTGGTAATGGTTGCCTGATTACATATGATGCTTTTCTGGGGCATTCGGTTTCTTGAGTTGAGTTTTTTGACCATTTGAGATTTCGGTTCCAAAGTCGAAGATTTCTGAGGCAGCGGTGTTCGCGTTCTGCGTCCGAACATACGTTGAGCAGGGGAACTGTGTAAGTCAGAGGTTGGGGTATTTCTCCATAGTAACGCTCTGTTAATATCTTGATGATCCTTGTTGGCTTTTCTTATAAGGTTTTTTGCTATTTTGGACGGCTGCATCCATTCGATTGAAGGGTAGTCCGGGGAGCTATTAACCGTGAAAAGGAGTATTCGTGTGGCAAATCTGCGAAGGCGGACGAGTTAAAGGAGGGCCATTGTACGACAGTACTGCGACAGGAACACCACGCCTAGCGAAAATGGCGCTGTTAAGGGGTTAATCACAGCTTCGGCGTTTGGTGTGACATGTAATCCAGCTCGAAATAATCGAGTAAAAGTCTACAGTTACAATGTGGTCTGTGCCATCTACCTGGAGAAAGTCTATGCGACTCTTGCCATTGTCGTTTGGGATAAGTCATGTGGATAAGTGGATCTTTGGGTGTTGGCTAGAGAAGGTATTACACACCTCACACTTGGCAATGAGCTTAAGTTAAGCTGCCATTCCTGGACCAATACCGCTTTCTCGTGCGCGGCGAAGTGTGATCTCATACCCAAATGTGCCTATGCGTTCAGCGCGAATAGTTGCTATTACGAACTTAGGCCAACACCTCTATCTAACTTGAAGATAACATTGTCCTGCACAGACAGTTCATTGATGGATTGAGTAGTAGGGCTGTGCCTGTGGGGGGGGGTACTTGCACCGCTTATCTGGCCAAGCCGAACAATAAACTGGTTTTCACAGTGGCAGACCATCATCCTCAACAGTTGGACTTTCTGGATTTCCTGGAGTTGCTTGTCGACAACAGTGAGATCAACAAGATGGATAGTGTCTGCTCTTCAAGGGTGATGCTCAGTCGGGAGATGCTCGCGAAAGTGTATCGGCGAGAAAAGCAAAAACAGAAAAGAAACATCTGCGTTACCAGGTTGTAGCGGATTCATAGTCATAGTGGTTGAGTCTGATCAATAGACGTTGAAGTGTTGGGAGCTGAGACAAGGGGGTTCTGGGCGATAATGTGAGTGGTTTGTGATCTGTCCATAATATTATAGGTCGTCCGTTCCGTAGGTGTGTATGGTTTCTTTCCATGCCACAAAGACCGGCTTCGCCAGTAGGCTTTTCAATTTGGGCGTAATTGCGTTCCGCCGATGTGAGGCTCGACTTGAGTACATAATTGGGAGGACCATGTTGCATGAGGGCGAACCGGACACGTTTTCGGACGCGTCTCCTGGCCTTCTGTTTGACATTTTCTGTCAAAAATATTCTGATGTCTGAGAAAGCTTTACCAACACTCAGGGGTCCAGTTCCACTCTTTGGTTCTGTGAGTGAGGTGACCGTAGTGGGGCATTAAGTTCAGATAGATGAGGTTATGAATTAGCAAGTATTGACCATACCATTCAGTCTTGTCTGCTTCTTGGTTGTTAGGCGTTGGCATGTTTAGGATGGCATGTACTTTGCTAGGATCAGACTTGAGTCCGTTTGGCGTTAACACATGGCCTATGAACTTGAGCGAATCCATCCTGTAAGCGAATTTCTGCTGGTTCAGCGTGATGTGTTGCTGAAGGACAGCGCTCTAAGAAGGCTCTACTGGTTTTTCATGTATATTAAGTGGGTTCTGCAAAGGGTGGGGCACCGTGTCCAGTGATGAGAATATCATCCGCGACGATATGGATGACATTCAGTCCGCTCCAGACATTGGGTTAAAGTTTCTGTGAAAATATCTCGGGACTTGCATGTAAGTCCATACGGAAGACGTTTCCAGCACCCGTTACCCATGAGTGATGAAAAGAATGTAAGGTTGGATGGAGTAATTATCTAGTTGACATGAAGGAAACTTCAGTAAGATCAGCTTTGGAGGAAAACTTTGAATCCCATCAAGGTCGGGCAATATGTCCTCTATTGTAGGCAAGGGGATATAGCGACGTTTCAGCGCTTGAGTCAAGGATGCGGATCAATGCAGAGTCTAATTTTACCGTTGGGCTTCTCGACACATAGTAGATGACACCAGTTCCATAGCTTCTCACGTCTTGACAATTACACCTTCGCGTTCAAGGCGCTCTAACTTAAGCTTTCAGTTTAGGCTGTACCGATAGCGGCACACGACGAGGAGGGGTAATAACTGGCGTGCACGCTCCTCAACTGTAAGTTTGCTTACCTTACCTGAGCATACAACCACGGCCTGGAAAAAAACCATCTTTCAAATTCACTAAACAATCAGAAGGATCTGGGTCTGAGGTGACATGTGTATTATCCCAACTAATATCGTATTGTGAACTCAGTACCTTGGTACAGACAGGTAGATCACAATTCACTCTCCGGTCAACTTCTGAGTTTCAGTACATGGTGCACGAGCAGGTAACAAATTTACAGTAATTAGCTGCATTTGTTGCGCTGTCCTAGATCTCGTTCGTGGCATTTTATCAACATGTAACCACATGAAATGGTCAAATACAATGGTCAAACAAACTGCCAATGAATGTTAATACTTAAAATTACCACGGATAGAAAGCTTACAAGTGCTAGGGAATCAGTGCAACCATTATCACACCCATTTATTTGTTTACACCGACGGGGATGGATGGGGCACCGTAACGTACTTTTCTGTGACAAAGTGGAGTCGATTTTGCACAGCGATCGCGACAAAAACAGTCCGTTTTTTTTTACGCTAAATACGACGAGAGAGTTCAAAATCCGGCACTTCCAGATACCATGTTACTTGCTGGTTCCTATCGTATAGGAGGACAATAAAGATAGTCAGGATAGGGAATGAGCCAATATACATTTTAGTTCCACAGTTCAGTTTTTATTTCCACTTTACTCATACGCTGTCAGTCTCCATGTTTCCTCCCATAAACTAAATGCCCATAGAGGGCGTACATCACGTTTACCGGTATCATCACCAACAATTTCAAGAAGGGTTGCGTAACCAGAGTCATGTTTGTTGATTTATCAGCAGCTTATGATACTGTTAATGACAGATGCCTACTCCATAAAGATCTGGGATCTCACCAAGGACATCTGTCTGGCTGAGTCATTGAAGGATTGCTTGCAAATAGATTGTTCTTGCTTCAGCTAGGAGCGAAGAAGAGCTGATGGCAAAGGCTCAAGAATGGACTACCCCAAGGGAAGGGTGCTCTCACAGATTCAGATGTCACAGTTGTGAAGGAGGACTCTCCAAAGATTGATGGACTTAATTATGAGGAACACCACTAGTGCAAATCAATCCAAAGATTACAGGTGTGTGCTTTCCATCCAATGCAACTTTGAAGCCAAATGTCAGCTTAATGTAACCTGGTTTGTAACATCAATGGAGCAATGCTTTACCCCGTCTACCTAGGAGTCAATTTGGACGGCACACTCTCTTATAAGACCCACATTAAGGAATAACAAAGAGTAGAGTATGTTCATGCAATTAACATCTTGAAAAAACTATCTGGCATAGATGTGTACATGCCAACATTACATAAGACATCTGACAGGCCACTGACCCTGTGCTAATGTGCAGAGTATGGCCTGCCCCCTGTTGGGAAGATCAACCCTTTCTAAGAGCTTGACCAGTTTTTAAACATCCCTCTGCTGGCATATCACAAGGGCGAAGAACGTATATATCCCAGCAGAAAAGAAAATGCAAGACATTAGCTGTCAAGTATCTAAGCTGAAGCACCCTATATCAATGATGGAGGGTTCTTTCAACATCCGTCACTATGCTAATACACCAAATGTTAGTGTTTATTTCTGTTATGCACAAACATCAAAATTGCAAAAATGTTCTATTAAGATACTCATTAATTAAGTACTTGCAAGCTTCGCCACTTGGATATTTGAAGGACTTGGATGTTGTTTAGTACCATTTACCTTAATTTTGTAAAATGATAAAAAAATTCACAATGTCACTTGTAATACACTCGATGTGAATTTTAAGTCATTATGTCCAAAGCTCTGGTGTCCCATTAGTTTACCATTTTCCATTAGCTATGGCCAATCTTCAAAATAATTATTTTTTTAAATGAAGACGATCTGTCATCAGCCTCAACCCACAACTCACACCATCAAACCTGAGATTTTGGTACAACCACACCTCACCCATCAAACCTGAGTTGTGTATCCACTCCCACTCACACAATCAAACCTGAGGATTTGGTAGACCCTTATCCACTCACACCATCAAACCTGAGATTTTGGTATAACCCCGCCACTCACACCAGCAAACCTGAGATTTTGGTATAACCCCACCACTCACACAATCAAACTGAGATTTTGGTATACCTCACCACTCACCACAAATCAAACCTGGGATTTGGGTATATAACCCCACCACTCACACCATAAACCCTGAGTTTTGATATAACCCTACCACCTCCCACGTATCAAACCTGAGATTTGATTATTTATAACCCTACTCACCTCACATGTTATCAAACCTGAAATTTTGTTATAACCCCATCACTCACACCATCAAACCAAGATTTTGGTATCAACCCCCCATGACACCATCGAATTGAGATTTTGGTATAACCCCACCACTCACACATCAAATTGAGATTTTGGTATCATTAGAAAGCGTATATTTTTCTCATCTCAACTAAGAATATTTTGACTGACAATCGTTCAAATTATTATGTTACATGTGGCTACAATATAATATATGGAATCCTTTGTGGTTTTATTGTCCAGTAATCTATAGGATTTTGTAATTACTTTTAATAAATGGCCATGTCAGATTTTAAAATGAAATTTTTAATTAAGGAACGTTTTGTTAAATGAACATGGGTATGGTACTGTTATACAGGTGTTTAACTTCGTAAAATACCTAAAATGTAAAATTGTTGTTGCAGACTGATTAAACAGCATTTTTGCAAAAACCTTCTTGATTTATTTTTTTGTTCAAGGTTATTCTATTTGCGTGAAAGAGATAAATTATAGAACTCTATTTTTTCTACCTAATGTTCCGGACAGTGGGTCGATGGGGGAGGAAATGTCAACAGTGCGTTATATTTGACACACTGTTTACGACCGTTATGAACTGTGGCTATATCTGCAAAAGTATGCAGTGTACTAGAATTGAGAATTGCACCCGAGTTAGAACACTGTGCATACAGTACCTCGATATGAATGGGAGTCATAGGGTGGTTGTACTTAAAAAATCCCCACATCTGCTGTGAGTTTTCAAAGAAAGTTTGTCAAATTGAACCAAGCTCTAATTATTGCAAAATAGGGAACACTTCAGTAATGTTTTCAATTTTATTCATACCACTATTTTTAGAATGAATGCAACTCTTTTCAGAGTATTTAATAATGTACTATGACAAATAAACAAAAATTTTTTATAAAATAAAAAAATGAAACACTAACACATTTCTTCCATATACCCATAAATTATGTGAAAAGTTATATATAAATGGGCAATGAACTTCTGCAAGCCTGATATACCTTTACTGTGAAAACACCATATACTAATTGATAATATAACTTAAAAGCAGTATGCCATTAACAACAAAAATCAACTCTTATTTAGCCTAGGGATGCAATCCATAGAATGCAGATTCTTCAAGAATAAAATCACAAATTCAATAATAAAATGACAGAGTGAAAACAATGCTTTTAGACCAAGTGTGAGCATGTGGCCTCATATCACACAGGAAATACCTCTAAGTGATGGTGGTTGCCTTATTCCAGGTAAAAAATAATGGTTTGCCTCTGTGATAAAAGGACATAGAAACATGGAAGGATCTATAAAAACAAAACTTTCATTATAATTTTTATATTTTAAGGCTTTAAAGATGATTCTTCCGTTGTATGTCTATTGTGTTCTCTACTTGATATGAGAGCTTGGCACTTGCACATACTCACCATCAAGTACCATGGAAACAAACTTGTGGTTTTGATGGTAGCAGCAATAATGCATATTGCAAAGCCCTATTCAATACTGTGCTAATATTGATGGTTAACCATTAAAATGGCAGTTTTTTGTTTATATCTTGGGAATGAAATAAGATTTTAAGGCTCAAATTTCAGGACGACAATGTGAAAAATACGGCCTTTCATCCGATATCAAAATTCGTACTACTTCCGGGTAAATCGGAGGGGGGTCCCAAAGATGAACGGAACAAGCACCTTTAATACAAGAAGATAGGACTGCCTTCACCTGGTAAGACAAGCAAATATGTGGTGCAGAATTAATTTGGCCACTAGAACACCACAACTTTATCAACATCTCAACAAGTTTGAAGACATGACATTGTTAGAGTATAAGTAGATTAATGAGAACCCCCTCCCAAATAATCATCTATGTAAGAAACAATGTACCCAGTCCGGATTCTCCTACTCTTATCTCTGTGGTGTCACATTGCAATTTATTTTCTCTGAAAAAGTGCAAAATAAATTTTCTGACAACCATATTATAATGTAAGTACATTTTAAAAATATAACATATAAAACACTTCAGTAGCCACAACTAGAAACAAATTTGACCACACACTCTAAACTAACAGCTACTCCAGTTTGCAATCGCCCTTCCATTTCATCCAATAATGTGAAAATAAAATCAATACAAAATTTACTTCTCCGAGCATGGCAAAGCCCTGCACAACGATTCAGCTGCCAACAAAACCAAGCCAGCTCTAGGCTACTTTACACCGTGCACTTTCTCACTAGCTCATGCGTGGATGTTAGTAAAGGCTGCTACCACTTCTGATGCTTCAATGTGTGAAGCAAAGTCACTTTGCAATAGCTGAAGCCAAGACAGTTATCAGAAGTTGCAGGAAGCTCAAAATGGTGTGATTTTCCCCCTACTGATGGCAATTTAGCTGTAAGAACTAACAAATGCACTTTTGGGTTTTATTACTGTATGTTATACAGCACTGAAGGGTATAGCGTGAACACTGTTCGACTGCATCTCACATGCTCGTGCGGTTGTGGAATGCCCCCGAGAGGTTACAACACCAAAAATCCTGGAAGCGATTCTTCCTGAGCAAGCTTACAATTCCGCACTAAAATATTTACAGTCCTGAGTGGACTTTCGCTGAACTACGCGACATTTTATATGTTCTTCTGAAGGACTCCCTGGAGAGAACTGATATCACTGTACACAATACTACTGGATGTCTTGAAGTGTGTGCGTGTGTAACATTTGCAAGTGTTGTTAACCACTAACCCTTCAAGTGCTGTGTAAGTTAATACATCTTCAATAAATGGATTGACCATAAGATTTTGGTAACTGAAATAAGTCAAGGAATTCTTTGGACAACAAACTTATTTTGTTTCATCAAAAGCTGACAAGGGAAAGGTCTATTTCGTATCTGGATTATGATATCAGCATCAACCCGGTAAGTGATTTCTTCGTTCTTGCACAAACAAAAGAGAGAAGTTTATTGTTTTAATGTTTCAAGTTTCATGTACCATACCACACTGATGAATATGATAAGACAAGCATATGAAAACCAATCCACATAGCCCCCATATTGGCTTACAGGTAAAAGTTAAGCTGGTCTGGGTAAATTATATGTTCAATCTAGTACATTTCCACCTATCTTAAAAGTCTGAGGCTGGTATATATTCTCAAAGGGAGTCTAACTTTAGACCTGGGTTTAAACCAGGGTTAGTCTTACAGGAGTGGGACCTTGTTCCTTTCAACATACTCTGAAAGTTGAAAATAACGGGTGAAAAAATCCCTCATGCTGGATGGGCTGAAACGGCCCATCCGTGAGGAATTTTCTCACCGGTTACAGCAAACCTTTAGAGTATGTTGAAAGGAAAAGATCCACTCATGTAGGACTAACCCTGGTTTAAACCCAGGTCTAAAGTTAGACTCCCTTTCAGAATACCAGCCTCAGCATAAGTTACTGAAGCCGCGGCTATGACAATAATAAATTTTTTAAACTAATCCAACCTGTATAGGATATAGGAAGTTACCCAACTCACTTGTGATTGTCTAACATGCCTATTATGTTATGTTATATTGAGATAGCCAAGGCATATAAACCAATCCACTTTGCTCGGACAAGTTTTGTTGTGCAACCTGCTATTATTTGACTATACATATAGTGTCTAACCAATTCGTACTCTCAAGAGCAAATCTGATTGTGCAGCATGTCTGTATCCCGGGGGGGCACTCCATATATGAAAAGTGAGGGGATGTGCGGATTGGACTTTCAAAGTAGGGGGCATTCGCTGAGGAACTTTGAGGGAAAAAAAAGGGGGTGCATTTGGTGAGGAGGATGCAAAACTGGGAGGTCAATCACTGAGCCTCTCATATTTTGTGATATGAAAAAAGGGCGTCATTCAGGAGGCGCCATATGCTGAAGTTCCAGACAGTGAACAAGAGGGGCGTTCTGTGAGAGCATGAAATAGAAATAAGGGGGTCATTCAGTGACATTGCTAAAAAAAAAGGGAAGGCATCAACTGAGAGTAAAAAAGGGGGGTCTTTCAGTGACAGGTTAAAAAAAAAGGGTGGGCTTTCGTGACCCAGGTTAAAAAAGGGGGTGTCTTTCAGTGGACAGGTTAATAAAAAAAAAAAGGGGCGGTCCTTCAGTGACAGGTAATAAAAAAAGGAGGTCTTTCACTGACAGCAGGTTTGCAAAAGGGAGGTCAATAGTGCCGCACATCCCCGTCACCTATTTTTAGGAGTGCCCCCCCCCCCCCCGGGGGTTGTATGCACCAGAGGAGTTGTATTGAGTCAAGCCCACAATGCACCAGTTTGGGGATATTTTCACCTCACAAGTCATGTGATCCCACAAAAAACAATATTCTTAACACATTAAAAACCTGACTTTTACCACTCATTTTCGCCCAATACAAGGTGCGGCACTTTCGGGAACTTTTGCATGATCATGGCATGGAATGTGGTCCTAAAAACTGTTGAACACTTTTATCCCGAAGATGGACATATGTTTTGGTACAGGACAGTATAGGTACATTGCCAATTGCATTGTGGGATTATTCAAAAAACACCTCTGGTTATGTCACAGTGCGTGGTGGAATGGTGTGCGTAGCTTGAAGGCGCGACGCTACAAGTCCCGACGAAGAAAGTGGACGTGTGTGCCACGCTGTGATGTATAACGGAGAGGGAAAGCAGTCTTCAACACACCACATTAGATAGGCCAACAGGGTTCTGCCAAACTAGAATAGGCACAGGCCTATTATAATTTGAAGGTGCAATGGAGATTTCCAATAACAACTAATGTGAATTCTGATTTTGCAATGTGGAAAGCTGCGTTTAAAGCTTTCTATTAATATCCCCATCTTGAAAAGATTAAGCTAAGAACTGTTTCTTTTGGCCTATGTTTTCTATGATATACAATATCAAATCACCTTTTTGTGTCTCATTTTAGGTTATTTCTGTACCCAATAAAATGGCAAGAAAGCAATCTATTGAGCATCTATCTATATGGAATCACGAAATATCACAGAGAAATTAAGGGCTTGAAACTCTGTTGTTGCACTTTCAATGGATCCTTCTTTGTCAAAAATTTATACATGTATGAGAAAAAACGTCCATTACATTAATTATGATTACAAAAATAAACAAACTCTTTGTAACATTTTTGTCCATAACCACAAAGAGAAAAATACGTGATAAAAACCAATAGATAGAATTTTACCGATTTTCATGTTCAACAATGCTCACAGCTGCGGAAGATCAATTTATAAATATTGATGGTCATTGTCCTTTCAATGTGTGCATTTCTAAAATTCACCACATTTATTGATAATTTCCAATTTAGGGTTGAACAGCTTGTGTCACAGTTACATCTTAATGAATGGTTTGGGAATTACACTGCTCGAATGCCACACAGAACAGCTTCTTGACCTGAGCGTAAAGAGGGGACAACGTTTCGAATAATAGTAGTAACGATGGTACACAGAGTGATGAAAAAATTCCTCGAAAATTAACAAATAGTTCAAAAGAGCTGTCCCATGTGTAGCCTTTTTTTAAGCAATTTATACTTAGTTTGGGACCTTCCAATTTGTAAGAGACATTGCAAGGGGAAATAGTAGTATACCAATTTACAATGTTAGGAGCAAAAAAAGAAGAGAATAAAATTGAAGAGGAAAAGGATCTAGCCAGAGTGTTGTTTTATCAGCTGTGATACACTAGAGACCATTTGAAATCCTCATTGTGTTAATTCTGTTGGTTTATCATTGTACGAGAAAATTATGCTTTTGTAATTCTCGCAATTGACAGTATGGAGCGGTGCCTTGCCAGTCCTATTTTTGAGATAGTCCCATGTCACCATTGGACTCACGGTTAGTAGCGCGATATTAGTTGCAAAGCTCAACGAGGAGGAAAAAAACTAAGGTCTGTATGCCACAAAAGAGTTAGACAGGGTCTAAGTTTTAGACCTGGTGTAAGTGTAATTTTGTCCCACCAGAAAAGACATTTTTTCTTTCAACATAACGCAAGGGCTATTGTATTTATTTGAATTTGCCTAGGTACTGTACGAGAAAGTATGAATAAATATCAATTGAGCAACCAACGTAATGGACTTAGACCAGGTCTAGCTTTAAATCTGGTCTAACTTTTGTGCATACGGAACATACGGGTGGTATCTCAAAGGGAGTCTAACTTTAGACCGGGTTTAAACCAGGATTAGCCTACAGGAGTGGACTTTTCCTTTAACATACTCTAAAGGTTTGGTGTATGTAACAGTTGCGAAAATTTCCTCACAGATAGGCCATTTCAGCCCATCCAGCATGAGGAATGTTCTAACCTGTTTATTTTCAACTTTCAGAGTATTGAAAGAAAAAAAATACATGTCTTCGACCGCTTGTGTCGCCTTGCCGTTGCGGTTTGTGAATGATAGGCCTAACATGACTTGAACCCTGATATGGATCTTTACCTCACCAACAAATAGGGATCCCATGTTGCACCTATGATTCAAGTTGTGGTTCCAATTGAACTTCAATTTCAAATGAGGTCAAATTTTACATTTCAGCCCATTTTACAACTTGACCCACCTGACCTTTGACCCTGGTATGTGGACCTTTGTCCCATTAACAAATGAGGGCTCCATGTTGCACCTATGATCAAGTGTGGTTCCAATTGAACTCAAACTTTTCAAATGAGGTCAATTTTACAGGTTCAGCCTATTTTCCAAATGACCCTCACATGACCTTTGACTTGGCAGTACCTTTGACCTTGGATGTAACATTTGACCTCATCCACAGAGGGGGGATGTCCTGTTGCACCTGTGACCCAAAGTTGGGTTAAAATCCATCAAGTATGAGGATATTACATGCAAATGTTAACCTTTGTCACAACCGTCATCAACAACGACATAAACAACAGACATCTCAACAACAGACATCAATCAACAGACATCAACAAACAGGCCAAACACAGGACAAAGTGATCCCTATGGTTCTCCTGCCTTAAGGGCAGGCGACAAAAAAAGGTCTTCCACTCATTTAGGTCTAACCATGGTTTAAACCCAGGTATAAAGTTTAGACTTCCTTTCAGAATTACCAAGCCATTGAGAAAAACATAGGCTTTCTGAGGCAACATTGGGGGATGGACCCTATGGTGAAGTCCGACATTCGTCACAATTCTTGCTAGAGTTTGAATCACCCTGAATGTTGCAATAAGTTTTGAGGCATAGTCTTGACCTCTTGCAAAGAATCAGTGCATTTGTGAATGTGGGGAGGTATTTGCCATGATGCTCTTCTGAGGTAGGGTAAATGAAGGGGTTTTGAGCAGAGAAAAATATCAAATGTTTGGGCGAGTACAATCATGGTTGTCAATTTTTCTATGAGTTTTTTCTCCCTTACAGGAAGCCTATCACAAAAAAAAAACATATGATTAAAAAACTTAAACTAACCTGTGCCAGCCATTTGGTAGAGAGTAGATACAAAACAATGTAATGAATTGACCCTAGGGATAGTAGGTTAAATTAATGTGGTCAACCACATTTGGAGACTTTTTTGTTCCTAACACAAAAAGAAGCATTCATGGGCCTCAAAATTCATCGGAAGTAATGGTAACAATAGACACCTCTTCTGGATACCAATATCTCAATTCACTGAAGTAAAATCTTTGTGTGGGGGGGGGGGCAAGCCCGGCAAGGTTTTCAATTGGATCATAAGTTGAACCAAAGATTTGTTTTATTGCATATGCACTTTGAGAATATTTCTGTTAATATCAAACTAAAAATAAAGGATTTGCGACAGAAGTTTCCTTCAATGAAGCGGAATGAATGATCTATTTTAGTGGAAATCAATTCCAAAAAGTAAAATGATGATAACTATCGATGATAATGAGAATTTCCTGAATGACGGATGATGATGAATGACGATAGGCCTAATCACCTTATGTGATTAAAAATAGTGGAACTCATTAAAGGTTTTAGGTCGGTCATTCAAACATGAGAGGTAAGGGAAATTATTTTAATGGTACAGTTTAAAAAAGTTATGATACCATAAGATATATAGTAATGTAGCTAGTAAATAAATGTTGACTAATAAAATATATTATTTCACATCTATAGATGGTGCGATGGTTCAATCGAAAGCTATCAGCTGAAAACACCGCATTTATTTCATTAAGCCAAGGGTTTTCTCACAGGTGCCGTGGGCAAATTCCGGCCACCAACCGTGATTTTTTGGCCCTTGCTTGCTCAAATATATAAAGGTAACAATGGTTAACATAAGAAATTCAGGTGTAATTGGCCCTCAAGTAAGGAACTTTCAAATATGTCAGCATTCTCTGACCCTTCAGCTAAATAAATAATTGCAGAACCCTCCTGCATTAACGTTGTATTTGAACATACTTACTTTTGACCTTAGTAGAGGCCATATGCGATTCAACCTGAAAAAATTCTAATAAATGACTTCCTTTGTATATTCTTGTAGGGCTATATGTGAGATTATTATGACAAAAAATAAAAATTCCCGGGCCTTTGGGCATGCGGCGTTTGGTCAGATATTCAAGGTCAAAGGTCCTGACCTTTATAAGGCCGTACATGGCTCATAACTCCTCAACCATTTGTCTAAAGCACAAATGAGGTGTCTATACCAAGGTTTTTTGGGGGTCAACAAACACAATTAAGGCTATAGGAAAAACGATGAAATGTACCCTTCCTTGGTTTTCAAAATAGTTGGCAGCTATCTGCATGAAATTGTACTTTGAACTTCGTCCCCCCTGAACATTTTAAAGGTGTTGGTTAAGACTTCTTGGATTTCTTAGTTACAAGCCTCTGACCCTTTTGACTTTTGGTACAGGTGAATTGGTAAAGTCTCCTCTTTCCATTATTACCAAACGGTTCCAATAGTCCTCTTCTAGGTCCTCACTTCTCCCTGCTCTCCTTTTGACGTCATAGTAATGATTTAATGAAGTAATAATCAGGGTAACTTGATTTCTCTTTCCCGATTGTTGCTAAAAATAATCCAATTTTCTATTTTGAGTTAAAATACATGAATGTGTGATTTGCTAGGGTTTTTTAGGGTGATTATGAAAGGAAAAATCAAGGTTTTGTAACATATAGGAGTATAAGTGCTAAAGCCATATATATTTTGATAGAAGTGAAAAAAAAAGAAAAATATTATAAGGTGGCAACCATCCCCTTCCTCCAAAAACTGATTCTTGTCTTCCACTACCAAAGGTAAGGGTGGCGTGACAGATTATTTTTGGCACTAAATGAAAGCAAATGATGGTCCCCAGATTATATGCAGCATGCGGTGCTGCAAATTAATGTGTTTTAGCTGGCCGGATGAAAACTTTGTTGGCAGTGGTAAAACACCCCACCCTTCCTCCCACAGGAAGACGAAGGTTACCTCAAACCTTCAGTGGTGGACTTTTCCACTCATATAGGCAAGGAGTTCCATTAACCTACCTGTGACCTATCAAACAACCCCTTGACAATGGATTCGTTTAAACACCCTGACGACAGATGCGTTTATTGGGGGGCCCCTCCCTCCTATCTATCTTCGGGGCAGCCCACTGACAAGCCTCCGTGGCTCATCACCACATAAACTCCTCGAGTTGTTCGTTGTTCGCCGTCTGTCTGGCATTGCGGCACTGACTCCCCGTGGTCAGGGGGGAGGGAAGGTAATTGGTTGTCCGCTGCGAAATATGCGGTGGTGACATATAAACAAGGAAGGGGGTGTAATCAGTCTCAGCCTATGCATGGAGATTCTTCGGCTATTCCGGGTTGGTTCCGAGATTGGGACATCGGGCTGATCGCCTACCTGTGTTTCGGGCCGGGACAGGTTTGAAGACAGTCTCCCGGGTGTCCCTAATCCCACGAAAAGCCAAAAGTCAGAGGGGCGTCGGTTGGAGTGGCAGCTCTACGTTGCAGATTGCCCACCACAATCTCTAGGATGGTGGACCGTCCCACACGTTGGATCTGTGCGCCTCAGTCATGGAATCGTCAGATTGTGGCATATTAGGGGGCCTACTCTTGGAACCCGGATCCACGGCAGTCAAACGGGACGCCTGGCAGCGGACCGGTCAGGATGATAGAAATGCCTTGATCATTAGCTTCTCAGGTTGCCATGATCCCAAAGTCCTCGGGGGATCTGGTCTTTGAGGACCCGTATGGTCCTGCTGGTAGCCCAATATGGGCACGGCAGCTGTGGTTTCCCAGGCGGCTAGATCGGCTTGTAAGGAACAGATCAATCTTCCAAAGGGAGGGGACCTGGTAGTAGGTCCTCCAGCCGACGCGTTCGTCCAGAAGTGCACCACCCATGCTTCGATCCTGTCTGATGCATTTCTGCAGATTGTACACTGAGGTGGTACTTCTGAACAGGCGCCATGCCCACTGTTAGCATAATTCACAGCATTATCGGGAGTACCCTGCAAGGTGTGCCGATAGATAGTCGATCCATGCAATTTATGAGACCGTAGACCAGGTTGGAAATTTCCTCAAGGACTCTTTACAGGAGGGGGTTTACCTTGTAGTTGTCCTGACTGTCAGAGGTTCTTTTTACCGAACAGCCACATGCAAGACCGGTAAAGGTCTTGGTGATGGTCATAACAGTTTCTTTCAGTCCCCATCTTGTCCAATCTGGTGAAGGGTATGTTTACGGACCATCCCCAGTTCATAGCCTTACTCCGGAGTGGGATTTGCCATTGGTCTTGCATTTCTTGGTGTCGGGATAACATTTAAAAAAAAAAACAAAAAAACCCCAACCGAAAGCCTTAGTCTTCTGGAACTTCCTAGTGGCTGTGGCTTGTGCTGTGGCAATAGGGGGTTCGGATATACATGCTTGTCTACGGACGAGGCCCATCACCGCTTTGGGCGCAAGGGAGTTCTCTATTCTTCCACATGCAAGATTTTTGGCCAAGAATCAGACTTCTTCTGTTTTCTGCCACGTCCCCTTGCTGCAGGCTTCTCTGAGCTTTCTGCTATCCGCGGTCTGCAACTATGGTTAGATGTGGCGGACTCTTTCTGTTTCTTTCTGCACGTCTCACCATAGTTTGCAGACCGATTGCAGACAGCTCAGAGACGCCTGCAGCAAGGGACAGAGTGAGCCGCTGGATTTCCTCAGTCATCTGTAACGCATACAAAAACACCATGATTGGTTGACTGGTTCTTGGTTAGGGCATATGATGTTAAGGCTCAAGCTTCCTCCTGGGAATTCTATAAAGAGGCCTTTATCCTAGACATTTTGGACAATGTCGGTTTGGAGTTTCTACTCCCCCATCCAACAATCATTTGGCTGATCGACCTAGCATCATGACCCAGGAGCATTAGGCAATTATGGGTGGGGCGTTAACGGGTTGCGTTGGCGTTGGCTGCCTTCAACGACCTTCTCCACCACCGATTAAGCCCATGCGAGTGGAATTCTGTGCAAAAGTAAGGCGTGGAAGGAGCTAGCACTAGTATAGTGTATTTCCCTCTCAGGATGAGAGGGCGAAGAATATTCCCTTCCACACCTTCTGTCGCTCACAGCGATTTTGGTTATTC
>JAMKCH010085106.1:0-43349 GCA_023653785.1 Ophioderma brevispina
TGTAAATCCTAGCAACTTTCCAATTTACATGGTCAATGCACTGTTTTCTTTTTTACTCTGTGTTTTTAATTGTATTGTGTAATTATCAATACTGATATTGGTTATACTGAACATATCATTTTTTCAAAATATGTACTACAGTGCCAGGCACAGAAGCCTTGGCTGTATTTCGGTCACTGTATGATCTACTTTACTGTTTTGACACTGAGATACGGTGTAATGGAATAGATGTAGCCTTTAGGAATTTATTGCTATAAATATTGGGATATATGTAAGGTCATAGGTCTTTTTATTAAAAAAAAGGTTGTCAAAAATAGGAATCTCTAAGCTAGTTAGAACAATCTTCCAACTTGCATGTAGCTGCTATGTTGTGATATACTACGTGAATCAAAAAAAAATTGTGCAACGGTTGCAGATGGCCTTGACCTTGATAAGTCACTGAATCATAGATTTGTTGTTTTAATAAGGCAAATCTAATATACTTCCAAATGTTGAAAAAATGAAAGAAAACAATTAAAAAATAAGCCAGATATGACCAATTTTGTAAGCACACCCCTTTTTCCTCCATTCCAATGGGATTTACACAGTTAAGCAAGAAACAAGTTATGCCAATTAAAGGGACTAAACTCTTTGCAATATCCTAAACAATGGGAAGATCTTGTTTTCTTGCTCTGCAACAGGTGAATTGGTGTTTGGATTCGTCGTATCAGTTGCCACATTGGTATAAATAAATTGATTAATCCATAGTTGAAATAATCAAGAAAATGTAGCATTAAGTTGACAAAGGCATCATGATATTGATATTGTACATTCTCACAAACACAAGTTTAATGTGTGTAAGTCCCATAGGAATGGCGAAAAAAGGGGTGTGCTTACAAATTTGGTCATATCTGGCTTATTATTTAATCGATTTCTTTCATTTTTTCAACATTTGGAAGTATATTAGATGTGTTTTATAAAAACAACAACAAATCTATGATAGAGTGATTGCATTAAGGTCAAGATCATCTTTAATCCTTGCACAATTTTTTTTGATTCACGTAGTATTAGGCCAAATAAAAAAGTTTGTCTAAGAAGATTGTGTGCATTACTTTTTAAATTGGTTTTTAGTGCATTATTTTTTGAAGGTTTTACTCACTTGCTCACCTGAATTTTTTTCAAAATATTTTCAGAAGAAAAAGGACAATTCGGCCGCAAAGTGCCTGATAAAAATGCAATAAAAAGAACGCATTTGAAACTAAAAAAATAACATTTTGTTCACATTTCTTCTGAGACAAACTTGTTTATTTTTTATTTGGCCTTGTGTGCTTTAGTCAAATTGTACAATACATATTTTTCCAATAACTTCAACAGTGTGATTCGTATATGCTTATTTTATATTTGCATGAATAAAGATTTGTATATGAATAGCAGATGAAATCTTCTGAACTTTTGTCATGTCAGTGATTTCCATCTATTTGTTTACATGCACACATTTATGAAATATTTATTTAATGAAATTTTATCATTTGAACCTTGTATAATGCGTACTGACTTAGCAAATTAAGCCAATTTTCTCAAACTCTTTGTATATTTGCTCAACGATTTCCACTAAGTCATTAC
Source organism: Ophioderma brevispina (assembly GCA_023653785.1). Taxonomy (NCBI): domain Eukaryota; kingdom Metazoa; phylum Echinodermata; class Ophiuroidea; order Amphilepidida; family Ophiodermatidae; genus Ophioderma; species Ophioderma brevispina. Next base: position 1,603 of record JAMKCH010085106.1, read on the forward strand.
TCTCAATGATTATTTCAATGATGCAGTGGCATAACCGGGGGGGAGTGGGGGGGGGTGGTGGGGCGGGGGTGGGGACCAAGCGCCCCCTGCCAAGCACCCCCGCACTCCCCCATATAAACGACCATTTGCTAACAGTCTGTCTATAGAGAAATTTTTCCCCCTCGGCAAATGCCTCGGCACCCCTTCCCCACCCCATTGCACAAAGGTCCGATTACACCACAAGCAATGATGCCAATGGTCATTGAAAGTGGTGGGCTTATTTGTGAATCAATCCATTCTAGAAAGGAGGTAACATTGATTTTCAATACAAAACAGACTTACATTTTTGTTAGTAGGCCTTACATAGGTGTTAATTACAGTTCTAATCTTGGTTAGAAGTGACACAGCACAATGCTTTCTATGTTCGGATGATGAGGAGGAAACCCTGTAATGGTCATATCAATTTAGCCCTTGCAGGTTACCACTTGCAGGGAGTAGAGCCTCAAATTGGCTATGGCATTAAGTTAGGGTGTGCATATTAAGCAGTTATCTCTTGAAAATTCATTGTTGGCCAATTCTAGACTGCAAATGTCAAAAAACATGCAAAGAGTCAATAGTATGCATTCATTGACAGTCTAACTTTAGACCCAGGTTTAAACAGCTTAGTCCTTCACGATGATCATTTTTCCTTTCAACATACGCGAAAGTGTGCTAGAAGTTGTGAGAAAATTGCTAAATGGACAGACCACCAGGACCATCCACAGCATTGTTCCACTATTACAGCACTTTTCTTTCAACCACTCTGAAAAAGTCCCATCCAGGATGGACAAAGTCTGGTTTTAAACCTGGTCTAAGTTAGATTCTTTTTAATCACCAAATATGGCAATTTTTTCTGATTTGTACTGTGAATTGGTAATAAAGTCTGCGACCTAATTATTAGGTTATCATCTGTATAGTACATTAAGAAGTTGAAAACCGTAAATTGTAATGGTTTTGTATTTTGTTATGAAAGTTGTTCATTTGTAATTAAATGTTTTATTTTTTTTATTTTTTTGTCTTTGCTTGTTATTTTTCTTATTTAGTTATAGGTCGGGTTAATCAATAACTTGACCCCCCATTATTTGTTTTCCCACAATGTCCTTACAATGCCAAATTTGACACCAAGCTGTTATCTTATTTTGTACATTTTCCTTGTCAGTAAAGGGATGATCATGTAAAGTGTTAAATATGCCTGAATATTTGTGATCAGGACCTCTCAACAACATTTAGAAATTTCCAACACATGCAAAATAATTTTTGATTTTGTCATTAAAGTACATTTTTGTGATCCTCGCACCTTTTTGGTTCATGGTTTCCTAGGTATCTCTCATAAATATATTTCCCAAATTTCAAGTGATTTCTGATGGTACATTTTTTATGCACAATGTATCACACTGTCCCCTAGGCCACTGGGTTTTGTAAATCTCAATACAGATCGAATATGCACGTAAGATGCACCCATACACATGCCAACGGTTCAGATGATATAAAATCTCAACTTTTTTGATACAGTCTGGGGGATGAGCTGGTATTATGAATTTGCCCTTCGTTGTCATGTGAACCTACCTTGTCTCCACACTTGTCCACCAATTACAAAAAAAATACAGCACTTGGCCACTTTTTTGTCTCGCTGAACTTTGTTCGGGCAAGAGACTTAGTAATCACTTTTCGTCGGTCTTTCTGTCTGTCTGTCTGTCCTGTCCATGCCTCTGTGTGCCTGAGTTCTTGTTCATGGGCTTTGGTACGATTATCTTGAGTTTCCGTAAGGGCTATGATGATGTACCTTGGTGTAAGAAGCTGGTCCACGAGTTCTCGACCGGATTAAATTTTGGGGCTTAAAAATGCTAATTAATAATAATTTGAATAATTAACGAAAATTTTCCCGCAAGGCTTGTGTACAAGTTTTTCTGAGTTCCGTAAGGTCGTATGATGATGTAACTTGGTGGAAGGGAGCGGGCAGGAGAGTTATCGAACTGCTTAAGATTTTTGCGTTTTCGGGCAAATTCAGTATGCAACTAGCGTAATTAATATGCAAAATCATCGTAATTGCTATAATTGTGAACGGTACATTGGATCGCGGAAAATTCCCTTCACTGCATGAAAGCCTATCATGGTGCCATCTTTTTTGATTTGAACGTGTTGCTAACATGCTGCTTAGGTATGCATGAGCTAATTAAATTGCGTAATTACTGTAATTCTGAACCGAATCGGATAGGCAAATTCCCTTCGCTGCATACAGATACTATGCCATGCATCTATTGGGTGATCATAATTGGGTCAAAGTGCAGGGCCGATAAAGGCATTTTTTGATAAATTGACTAATTAAATATGCATAATTGCTGTTATCACTGAAATGTATATTGGATATGCAAATTCCCTTCGCTACATGAGACTTCTACGCTGTACATCTTTTGTATGAATCATAGTTGCGGTCAAAGTGCAAGTGGGTCAATTAAAAAGGCATTGTTTGATGCAATTGATCTATTAAATAGCGTAATTGCTGTATCGCTGAATGGTACATTGGATATGCAAATTCCTTCGCTACATGGAGACGACTATATGGTACAGTCTTTTGTTGTGATCTATTGTGGTCAAAATGCATTTGGGCCACTTAAAGGGGCATTCTTTGATTATTTTAAAAATTGCACCAAATTTTCCCTCAGGTTTGTCAATGGTCATTGTTAAATACTACACTTCAAAAGAATTTTGATTCCAGGAGTTTGTTTTACCTTGGCAACTTAGGTCCATGTGTGTTTATTTGGCAGGATATGGCTTTGTATTATTTGGTGGTGTCAAACGGTGTCCAAACAAGACTTATCAAAAGGGGGAGTACACCACAACACAGGTATTAACATCAATGGCAGAGAGTGCCCATGTTTTTTGGAATAGTTTTTCTAGTTCTGGGTCAGTCTTTTGGGTTCTCCATCTTTTTACATTCTTGGAACATGTGAAAATACGTAAAATTGTGCATTTCACCGCTTTATGGACCCGTACTGGACCTCAAATTTAAAATGTGGTCACATGTTTTTTTCAAAAATAGTTTGCCAAATTGACTAAAAGTTTTCATATTTTTACTAATTTAGTGCATTTAAAAGGGATTTTTTGCATGACTTCTCATTATTCATATCTCTACAATGGAAAATGTTGTGACCCCTGGGGTGGTGTCAAATGGAAAGAGCAGGAAAATAGAATACTTAATGCACCGGGGGGTGCTAACTCCTAACGTCTCTTACTTGTGCTCATTTGGGACATTTCAAGATTCATATCTCCCAACGGAAGCTGTTTTGACCCTATGGTGGTATCAATGAAAGAGTGAGAGTATAGAATACTATAAATGCAAACCCGGTGCTACTCCTAAACGTCTCTTACTTGTGCTCATGTGGGGGGACATTTCAAGATTAATATCTCCCACAACGGAAATGGTTGTGACCCCGAGGGGTGGTGTCAAAGAAAGAGTGAGAGGGATAGAATACTACAAATTCCAAACCCGGGGGTGCTACTTCTAAACTTCTTAGTTATGCGCTTGTTGAGGACTTCTCATGATTAATATCTCTACAATGGAAAATGTTTGTGACCCCTGGGGTGGTGGCAAATGAAAGAGCAGGAAGTAAAGAATAATGCAAAACCAGGGGTGCTAACTCCTAAACATATCTGATTATGCTCGGGGGGGGGGGATTTCAACTTGCAAGATTACTCTGCAATGGAAAATGTTGTGGACCCCTAGGTGGTCAATGAAATGTGGGGAATAAACTAGTTAATAAATGAGTTTATCTGCTTGAACAAGTTTTGGAACACCCTGTACTCATTCAGTTGCACTCTGGTGTGCTGCTTGTCTTACGGTTAAGCGCGAAAGAAGCGAGACGTGTGGTTCGAGAACCGCCCTTGTTCAATTTTTGTCTCACACAACTTTGTTCGGCAGAGACTTGTAATCACTTTTCTGTGTGTATTGCGTGTAAAAAGTTTGTGGACTTGTTATCTGGAGATGTAACTGGGTTGGAAGGAAGCAGGTCAGATTAATTCTCGATCTGAATAGATTTTCGTCAGAAAATATGCTAATTAACTCAGATTTTTGCAAAAGTCCATCTGTTATACATTTATGGGGGTTCCCTTTGTGAAATTTAGCCTCAAAATCCCATTTTTAGAATTTTTAGTTTGCAAAGCGTGCATATTTTCTCAAAATTTCAGTTCTAAGACCCTACTTTGAGAGAGAAAATCAGTTTCCCAATCCCCAGATAAAAAAACAGCCACACATCCTGTATACCTGAAAATATGTTTTGAATCCCCCAAATTACACCTTGCCCCTGAACTGCTATCACTAAGGGGCTGGAAGAAATCCCAATATAAATCTGTTGAACTCAAAAGTCGGATTCTGTGCGGAAAAAGGGGCATGGACATCTGACAAATATCAGTAATGAACTCTAAACAGTAATACCAGAACACATTGTGCAAATCTTTTTGTACGATCATCTTTTAATATTAAAAAAAAAAACACATCGGTTAGGTATATACCAAGCTATTCATACCGTAGATGGAATACTATCATATGGATTGTACCTGTAAACTAGGATTGGGTTATATTTACATACAATCTATATACATACTCTCTGTTAACAAAACAACAGAAACTTGATACACAGCCTTGTACATAATAGGCATAAATGGTACTACGATCAATTATGTAGATATTGACAAAAAATCTCAGTATAATAACCACTTAAGTAATATTGAAGAGTCCATTTGTAAGTTACCTTACTTTCCCAGGGCTAATGTTATGACAAAATTCAACAACTATATACAGCAAGCAGAGTATACATATAAATGATTAAATAGGTCAGACGGAAGATAACAAAAAAATATTCAAATATAGTAGACCCATACTTCATTCACTTCTAAATTTTTTCAATGAACACCAAATTTGTTTTACCGTAGCTGTTAACCCCCATCAAATTTACACAAAAGGCTGGTATACGGAAAGGTAGTCTAACTTTAGACCCAGGTTTAAACCACTGTTTAATCCTACCACTCTTAATAAGGCTGTAGCAGGTGAGAAATCCTCATGGATGGGCCGAAACCCCAACCATGAGGAAGTTTCTCACCCATTACAATTTAACTTTCACCGTATTTGAGAAAAAATGGTCCACTCATGTAGTACTAAACCCTGGGTCTAAAGTTAAGACTCCCTTTCAGAATACGCACTAATATTTGAAATCACAAATTGGGGCAATATAGGCTACTTTTACCTTAAGGCTTTTTTGAACCACAAATCTTGCCTTTTTGCATGGGAAAATGCCTAACATTTGCATATGTGGTTCTTTTGAGCAGTTTAATGGGCATAGCACCATACTGCAAAGAAATTGTTTATATTATTTTTTGACACATGGGGTCAAAGGTTGCACCTATGGAATCACTGAGGCAAAACATTGAACATCTCCATGAGACTTTTAGGCTGGTTCTTTTGACCAAGTTTGGTATAAATTGGATTGGTCAAGCTTGAGTTACAAAAATATTGGGCGTAAATCTTCAAATTTTATCATGTTTTTGATCCAATATTTTCTCACACATGGCTCCCTAAACATAATAATGGCTGCAATTGGCTGGGTTGTGATTTTTTTCCGTATTTTACTTTGCTTTACACTATAGTTGAATAGAGAGACGGAAATTGCTTCAATTTTTAGAAATTTAAAAGTGAAAGTAGAGTGGGGTTCGAACCTGCCAAACCAGTAGAGATAAATGAAGCATTCTTAACCACTAGACTAGCCGAGGAGTGTCTCACCTAATAATACAAGCACTAGGGACTGACCAGGTAACCCTATACTTTCCGTGCAAATCGCAGTCCGACTCTGAAGTTTTCAATGCAATCTCCTAAGTCTCAAAATAATACATAAATTTTGCATCAGAGTCGTGATCAAACCCACAACCTTTAGATAACAAGCGAGTGGCTATACACGCACGCCACACAATCGATCCGGCAGAAAAGTGTTTTTGTAATACTTACAGAAATCATTATGGAATACAAGCGCTCATCATATCTTCTGATTGATGATTACCTGTCGTCCCCTATCCATCTTCTCTAATATAAACACATGCAACATGATTCAACTGATTGTTTCTATTAAATGCCAAACTGTGGCTATTAAGTACGATGCTGTAATACACAAGATACGAAAATAATTTTGCGGTCCTGGCATGGCTAAAACAAACGCACTAACAAAACTTTAAACGACAATACAACCAAGAGTGATTTCTTGGTCTTGCTGTAGTAAGCTCAGGGGCAGACAAAAACGCTGCGTGTTGTCCTTCCTCCTGACTATTTTATTTTTTCTCACATACAATATGCACTCTAATGCATTTTAATGGACCTTCAGATTTTGCCCGGGTACAACCAAAAAAAAAACCACCAAAAAAAACCAACTTGAGTGGCAATACATTCACCTGGTCCAGTGCATGTATACAGGGCGGCATTTAGAGGGGGTGGCACCCGGCTCGCGCGCCCCTCTATTTTTGTCGATGCAACAGGGCGCCTGGTGCACTGTAGATCTATCAAAATGACTTTTTTACGCACGGACGCCATGTAAGATTCTAAGAATCACAATACAGGGCATCGGTTGCATGTAAGCTAGCTTTGGCGCCCCATCTATTGAGAAATCCTGTATCCGCCCCGGATGGTAACACTGAATACTGAATTCATCCCAAAAGCCCATTTCACCTTTCATCAACGTCCACTTAAGTGCCTACCCATTAAAACATTACAATACTTCACCACTCGATATCAAACACATCCCTGTTGTGCCTCATAAATAACAGCATAGCCCTGCATGCATTGCTATTTTGTGGAGATTATTCACCATGTTGAATTCCTCCTTTGACTCTGTATGCATTTTCGTGTGAAAGACCCGAGGTGACAAGCCATATCACTCAAAAGATGTATTATCTCAGCATGCTACTTAGATGTTATGTAAAGCCAATTTTTTTTAACACCTTTGTGCAATGGAAAGAAATTTTCATTTGTGAAAATGAATGTTTCCATTCAACGATTCAAGGCCACTAACACCTCGTTGAATTGACATTTCATCTAACTCGTGAAAATATTCTTACCATTCACTCATAAACATTCATTGACATATACCAAAAAGCATTTTTCTACAGCACCTACTGGAACCTTGGTTCACTCAGAGGCTTCACCTGATGAAGGCAAGTTGCTTCTCCCTATATCATACACTACTTGATAGGACATGCTGTCATTAAGCAGCATTATGTACCAACTGGTTGTCATGCATAGCATTCATATGCAACATGTGAGGTGTGTATCCCAGTATAGGTGGAAGATCTTGTTCTTTACCCAACAGAATTTCTGGTATATGTACAGAAGTTTATAGGTTTTAGGATTTTGTGCACTAAGTGCACCCAATTGAGATGGACCATATTTAAGGTCATTGGTACTGTAACTGGAACTCTTTGCGAGGGTTTTTAATTTTCCATGAATTTTGAAAAAAATATTACAATGAAAAATTAACCTGTGATGTTTTTCATTGAAAGTAAACACTGTGCTTGTCAATCGTACACAAATGTCCTCGTCTCCATTTGCAAAAAATTCTGCTCGGGAAAATATTCCCATTTATAGTTTGGAAATATAAGTACTTTATTATGACTTGTACCACGGTGAGTCGTTATAATATTTATTCATTCATTCTCTTGGGGGTTGCATCCAGTTTACTTGATCCTTGCGTGCACGGATTGAGTTTCGGTTCATCCTAGGTTCTGCTAGAATCACTGCTACCGACAACTTCAAAATCAACTAAATATCTGGCCGCTTAACCTCAATAAAGATTAAATTATTTTTGGCGGCTGTTTCACTGGTATCCATGTAAACACCAGTCCCTGTGGTCATGTGGTAATTTCTCATGCCTATATATCTCTAGGACCGGTTCAAGACCATGTATTTTTCGTCGTTATTTAAATTTGATCTCGCCATTTTTCTGATTCTTTTATAATTATCTATTTCAAAAAGATCAGATTGAAATTTCCATTGCAGTTTAAAAACTCCAATATTTTTAAATATACATTCTACTGAGCTAAAACTGAAATGGATTTAGAACTGGCTATATTCTAATATTTTGTAACACTTACCCAAAATCCCCCCTTTCTTAGAAAAAACACATTATTGCTTTAAATTCAAAATTTAAAAAACAACACTTTTACACTTAGACTTGGAATCTAAGTACATTAAGGTAGTTATTTTAGGACCATGCAAAATTTGAATTTTTGGATATCCTTATTGAGGTATACGCAACTCTGTACACATTAGTTTAATTGATCGAAAATTACTTATTTTCATCTTTACTGAATACACATTTATGTCAGAGATAATTTGCCAACATGTAGTGCAACTTATAAGCTTCAATACTACAGTGACTTTAATTTATGTACACATGTACCCATACACTGGGGGGGCACAATTTCTAATGTTCCCGACATGTGTAACTGTAACTGAAAAAAAGTTACTCTCCAGCTGGTTCTGCGTGCAGGTTGGCAATTTTTTTTTTTTAGTATCGCCATCTAAATCTGAAGTTGTGGGGGGGGTTAGGGAGGGCCAACATCACATTCATCAACTGCGCTGCAATAGTGCCGATGTTGCAAAGCTGCTGTATTTCATACATGCATCACACCTTTATGAATTTAAACACTTAGTTCCCAGTCGACCAGGATGTAGATTTATTAATCTTCTCTGTAGATGGCTAGCGCACGATATGTCGAGCAAAAAACATTTTCCGCTTGGCCGGATTCTAACCGCGACCTTCGTATTACATGCACGACACTCTTACCAATAAGCTATCAAGGCAGGGTTGGTAGAGGAGCGATAGATATTATCTATAAGTGTTAGGTTCAAAAGGTTTTTTGTTTGTCCTTCCACTTCCTAGCGGATTAGCATCAGAACGGGCCAATTTTACATATACTACTTACACATGATTATTCCACGCAATAGCCGGCTAAGCGCACATTGGTTTCTTTTTTTGTTTTTTGTTTTCCCCCCGACACTATCCTGCCTTGGCCATCTCCAGGGAAAAATTAATAAATATACAATGGAACATTAAGGTTGGAGGCACATTTCCCCATGCCTCCCTCTGGCTATGCAAAGTTTCAATTCACATAATGAATTTCCAAATGAATGTTTTCATTTGCCACTCCTTACAAACACCATTACTACAAAAATTAATATAGTGAACATAATAATATAATAAAAACATTGCATATTATTGTAATACTTCACAAAAACGTCAGAACCTTGATAGCAAAACCTCAGGTTACAAATGTTGCCCATGATACAGTACTATAGTCCGTGTCTCTACCTCTGTGCAGTGATGTCAGCACGAGATTTGTTGCTCGCAACAGTAAATCGCTCGCGCTGATTTGGAGTGACGGCGCACGCGCAAAGACTGCATTTCTTGACGCGGGCGTAAATGTTATGACGTCACTGCACAGAGGTAGAGACACAAAGTATAGCCATCAGTCACAGCTGTTTGACCCCATGCAAATTGTCTCTTATTTTTAGAGCAATTTTAAACAATGGCGACACAATTTTGACAATTGATATCAGTAGGGACATGCAAGAGCTATTACCACCTCAAAAATCAGAAAAATCCATTGCGGGAATCTTGCCATATAGGCCTACAAAGGTCATAATTTGTATGTTATAGCGCCCTCTATATGCCTATTTCCCATAGAAAGACGTGTATAACTAGATTTTTATGAAAACTCATATTGCCCGCAATGAAATTTCATCAAATTTACACAGGATGTAGATACTGGTATAAATACTCCAAATCAGTTGTCAAAAGTGAGTCGCCGTGATATTTTTTGTTTATTCCGTTTTTGTCATAATAAATTAGCCCTCAAACAGCGTGTGCATTGCAATAACCCACGCATTCTATCCCTCAGCTGTATGTTGTAGGTTTTATGCAACACTAACAGAACTTCTCTTTGGTAATAATACCAATCAACAATACACAGGGCCTGAAGCATAATACCTAACCTTTACCTTAACACCTAAACGGGGCCCGTGCTAGGCACTTTCCTGGGCCTCACACACCAAGGAGTTTAGCGATAAAGATTGACAATTACTGACCTCCGGTCGGCAAACTTGTATGGGCACACCAGCTGATATCAGGTTGCAGTTTCATTGAAAAACGCCTTTACGCGAGACATTGTGGTTAGAAATCTAGAGCGGGCTGCGGTCAGAATTGCTGTCTCGCTAGCTTTCAACAATGGTTCAACTTCACTGCACTAAAACAATGGAACTGCTGAAGCAAATCTAGGCTAGAAGTAGGCCAAAGTCTGGGTTAAGTGTTAAAGTAACATAATGGTATGGACCTACCAAGGCCTATACAGATGAAATAATAATTGAAACAACAAATGGTTCAATTTCAAGCTAGATCTTTATCCGAATAAAGGTGACAATTTAATTTTCTTAAGCTCCAAACAGAACGTAATGAACAATTGTGTGAAAATTCTGGGAATTGGCAGACTGTCACAGTCAGAGGCCTGTGTATGCTAAAAGATGAGTCAGAATGATATTATCACTCCACAGAGAGGGATGTGGAAATGGAGTGTAATATGAAATATGTATGCAACAACTTTTCCAAATGAATCTACTGCTAACAAGTGTGTGATTATAACTACAGCGTACACAGTGATAGCACCCAAGTTGGTCTTATACAAACATAATGTTACACAGTTTACTCTCTCAAAAACACAGCCTCAGATTGCACACACCACACACACATGGATTCTCTTAAAGGAAACAATGGCATGAAAAAATATTTAGACAAATTGAAATGGACCCTTAATGAAAATACTTCCACAAATTTGAAAACAATGTTGTTTGTTTACATCTTAAAAGCCAGCCAAGAGTTTGCGGCAAATTGTGGCAATTTCTGCCAGGAAAATCAAGGTGTTACATCCCCCTTGACAAATTCAAAAGCATTCATACCATTATTCAGACATGGTACTTCAGGCTTATTGTTTGAAGTGGATAGCCAGGATTATCACAAGTACAATAGCATTGTCGTAAGCATGATGACAAGCAGCTTTTTGAATTTTGAAATAAAATAATGAATAGTGTCATCATCACTTGGCTGAGAAGTGAAGCTTACTATAGTAATTCCACCATCGTGTCCTCCTAGACGTTTTCGAGGTATGGGCATTGACTGAGGGGATGTGCAGTGGGTGGAAATTAAATTCCACCGTCTAGTGAAACATGTAGTCCGATAGCAGAGACCTATCAATTCTATGCTTAATGAAATAATTCAAGTCAAGAAAAACGCAATTTATAGCTACAATAACTCTCAAAACATTGACTAATCGCATTTGCTTCCATGGTATTCAATTTAACAGGTGATTGAATGTTACGGACTGTCACTTCGTGGAACACAAATTCTTTGTCACTGTCTTTAAAGATGATGTTAACATAAAAGCCAGCTTATCTGGTTCCTTCATGAAACAGGTGAATCGGTCCACATATTCCCCCTGCCTCCTCTCCCAACTATCGACGCTGCCAACTTTTCCGCCTGTGGACACGATGGGATGAATCTACTATAGGAAAATAATATTTGCTGTGTAGTGCATGTTAGCCATCTATTGGTTGCTGGTTCAAGCCCTTGGCTTCATGCACATGTTCCAAGGTGCATAAGCCAAGGCTTGAACCAGCAACCATGGATGCCCTAACATTCAGAGATCAATCTTCCGATTTTAATCGTAACTCCCCTATTTTTTTTACATTTCTGTGATTAAAAGCAGTTTTCTATATTTTTGCGATTGTTTTAGATTTTTTCGATTATTTTTTATTTGATTGTAGAGCGAGGATTTTTTTAAAAACAGAATTCTTGTTTACTCATATCTGGCCTCTCAGAATCCTTGACGCCTCAAAGTCCGCCCTCGGCCGCATCGTGTTGTATAAATAGGTTTCCATACATCTGGGTGCTGTCACTCGTGATTTTGTTAAGAGGACTAGTTGACACTGTGTTGTACTTCCGGGGTCAAAGATGAGGATCTTGCGAACTGATCTGCTCTATCGGAAAAGTACCAACGAGCGGCGGCCGCGGGTAAGGCGATCAAAAAATGAACGTTGATATCGGATTTGCAACACGGGAAGATAATTTGAAAGAGATGACAAAGGTTTTGATAAAAGACAAAGTTCAGTGGCGTTGGTTCGAGAGGAGATGATGACACTGGAGATAACTACGCAGGGTACATAAGGAAATCTACCTCACCAGGTAGGCTTTCACAGTCAAGGATTCCAAAATTTGATATGTATAGTTGCAATTGCGCTTTGTAGTGTCATTGACGCCAAGGGAAATGAACTGAAAGTGTGTCTGGATCAAGGTCATCATGGGATTGAATCATATTATGCCAGCCGTGGCATCGTCAAGGTTACCACAATTTGCGCACCCCCTGCAGTCTGCACCCAGGTATTTAGCAGCCTGATGGACAGTAAAGTGCATGTGCTAATGCTACTTTATCCGTCAAGCTGCTGAATCAAGGGTGAAGGGAACTGAGTGGGTGCGAATTGTGGCTACCCCTCGTCACATGCAGTTCTTTTGTTGAGGCTGCGAATTCCCATAGCTGGTGGTTGGCAACAATACTAAAATAATTCTGTCAATTGTGACATAAGGCTTTTTAGCAATTGTAATTGTTAAGGCTTTTGCAGTGCTGTTTTATTGACTGATTTCATTATGATGACTTCGCCTTCATCAGATAAACTTGTCATGCATCTGTGTGCTGGCCAGCACCGAGAGAGAGGAAGTAAGTTTGTTTTTTTACTGGTACCATAGCTGTGCATGAAATTGGGTTATTTATCTTTGTGTTGTCTGTGTATCAGTTAGACACATAGGGTACTGGGGATAGCTTTTTCCACTGAGCTGTGGCTGTAAATAAAGGTTAATAAGGTTATTTCTGACATTAAATTATAACCCTAACACAACTAAATCTCACAAAAGCTCACTGCACTGAGTGAGGAAAATGCGCTAAGTCCAGAAAGTAGCGATGACGTCATCAAACCAAGACTCATACGGGCATGAAATCGCTGGCCGGGCCAGCGACACTGCCGTAGCGTGCTATCCCGGGTCATGGGGCTCGAACCCCACCCGAATTTGCGACTTTTCTTGTTCCCCTCCTCCCTCACTCCTTCAGTCCCTCCCGGTGGGGTTAGGGTTAATACTCAACTCACTCATTGACCGATTTAGTTCATTATCATGCTTTGAGGTGTCCAATACGCGATAATATCGGATCCTACGCATGATAATGATAAAATTGGATGATTTGCGCCAAATATTTATTGGTCTCGCTATGAGTTTGAAAATATTGGGCTCGACTGCGTCTCGCCCAATATTTTTGCAACTCATAGCGAGACCAATAAATTTGGGCTGAATCAATCCAATTTTATTACATAGTTGGTCAGAAGAACCACTGACCAAAGACTCATATGTGGTGTAAACAGATTGACCTCAAGCAACCTCTATGTGACCTTTGACCCCATTTTGTCAAATCTTGAAAATGCTGTTTCTATAGCAAATGAAGTGATACGACCACCAAACCTGCTCAAAAGAACTACTGACCCAGGTCTCACATGGGATATACATAACTTGACCTGCAATGACCCCTAAGTGACCTTTGACCCATTTCCTTAAAAAGTTAATTGGCCATTTATCACATATGTAAGCACCAATTTATACTAGACTTGGCCAAAAGAACCACTGACCACAGACTCACATAGGGTACATGCAAATTGATCTCTAGTGAATCCTACATGATCTTTGACCCTATTTTGCCAAAATCTTTAAAATGTTATTTCTTAAGCAACTATACTTGCTATTATGACCACATATTTTTTCAAAATATCAATGGGTAATGACACCTGTGGAGTGTACATCATTCAACCTTTAATGACCTCTGGGTGACCTTTGACCCGGTTCTGTAAGACGCATATTCATTGATTAACACATTCACAATCTGAGATGGCAGGCGCCCTAATCATCCTATGGAATGCTGTATTTTTACAAATTTATACTAGTATCACTTGTTTTCCCCATTGAGGAAACCAGTCTAGTTTATTTTAAACTAGGGTTAGCGTGGTTTCTGTGGTGTAACAACAATGTAAGATATGGAAAGGGTGGGAAGGGTGTCCTGGTAAGACATGCAGGAAGGACGAAACACAAGAGATCAAGAAATACAGTACAGAACTCCCAAACTCTACCTTCAGTTTTTCAACAACTTACAACAACTTACAGAAAACACGCCTTTAAGCCCCAACAGCACGGGCCTGTGGTACCCTGCCATACGGGTGAACCACTAAATACAAATGGCCATTCTTGGTTTCAACTAATAATGCAGGATCCACAAGTTGAATCTCCAGTTGTGGATGTGAATAGCTGGATCGCAAAAACCACATGCTGAAGCCCGAAACTTTATCCTTTGAAGCAGAAAGAACATTCTTTCCCATTATCGAAGATACCGCATCTGATAAAAACATGTAAAGAGATGGCTCAGGATCTAAAAACTTTAAATAGTATGGGCATGGAGAGAGAAAAGCTCCTGCAACCATACAAGCTTACGTACGGCTTCGGAAGTAGTCAGAAAAGGGATTAAAGAGTTAAAAGAAGTCCCCCTTTTATGAATCGGACGAGTTGTATGCCAAAATAACCAGAAAATACACCGCATTTTTTAGTGTCATTCTTTAGTGCCAAAGAAGGGAAGTGCAATATCATCTTGAATTGTGGAACATGGCACAGTACTAAGTGCACAATCAGGTTTGACCAAGCAGTGTGTGAAGTTTTTGAAACCCATGATCTTCCATTCTCAACTTGTCTCTATACTCTCGGACTCTGCTGCTTACATGAGATGGACTCACTCAGGTTTTGAGACGCTATTAGAAATAACAGGCCACCCACTGCTTATACATATATCTACAAAATAGTTTGTAAAGAATTTGCAGCAATTTGATAGAGCAACTGTTATTGATATATATTTAGATTTGAAATGGTCACCATACTTAAGATGGTGAAGGAAATGTGCAGAATAGTTGGTTGCACTTTCATACCCCAAAAGAGAGTTCCGCACAGGTGGTTGTCTATCCTCGACGTATCAAAAGGAAGTACTGGGAAATGATCCCAGCTCTGCTCTATATATATTCTTGATTTTTGCCAAATGAGGATGCATACTTATACAAGGACCTGCCACTGTAAGCTTGCTACCAGAGGAAAGAGGGAACGCAGAAGCAAGAGTTAAAAGAATAAAATACTCGGTGTGCCACAAAAATACAAATCCTCAACAACGGCGGGGGAAATAGAGAGAAAAAAGAGAATAGTTGAGAAGCAGCTCTCTACAAGCACAACACAGCCGATGGCACTAATTAACTCTCCAAAATGATGTTTCCCCGTGTTCAAGTCTTGTATAATGCTTTTTCAGCAAAGCATCCAACCTGATCCACCGGTTTAATGATAGATAGGGAGCTTGTTCGCAGTTATCTGGACATATTCTTCCCCATGGAAAAAGTTAAGACAGCTACTAATAAAGGGTTGCAATATTATGGAACTGCAGATTGTGTTAGTACAGTAGTGAGCTGTACCTGGGTAAGGGCCAGAAAGTACATCAATCAACTGTCCAAAACTATGAAAGAAGACTTTCTTAAGAAACTCAAAGTTGCATATATAACTTCAGGAGAGTATTTGGTCAAAAAGATGCCACTGGGAAACAGACTCTTGCATCGCATATCTGCAATTGATCCGCTAGCTATGGCATTCTCTGTCACATATAGAGTATTAAAGAAACTACCTGAGCACTTCAACACACTTAACTCTGATGAACTGCAACATTATGAGAATGAAATCTCACAACTTCAACTTGATAATGAGTTGCCTCCTGCCAAGGTAAATGGAAAAGTGGTTGATCTAGATAAATGGTGGAATGAAGTGTTTGCTACTGGCAAGTACCCCTTCCTAGCTAAAATCGTTAGATCTGCACTAAACATTATGACATCCTCCAAAATAGAGCAGTCCTTCAACGTGATGAATTACCCAATTCATGAAAAAACCAATCGGTTATCCGTATCAACTTACCATGCATACCAATTGGTCAAGTTTGACTTGAAAGCTAAGAATACTACAACACTAGAACTCTACAAAAGACCAAGTGTTCTTAAAAGTCCAGTTGATCAAGGAGTTTGTTACTACATACACACAGCAGCTGGGAGGATGAAAAGGAAGCAAGAAGCAGCCAAGGAGAAAACAGCACGCAAGAGAAAAGAACTATTTGAAACCCCAGAAACAGACGTGCCAAAACAAAGAAAGAGACAGAAACTTGTAGCGACAGCAAAAGGCAAAAAGACATTGAGAACAAAAGTCAAAGCTCACCATCCATCGGTGAGGGTAAGAATACATGTGTGCAGATTAAAGAAAACCTGTCAATAAATGCATAATTTAATGTTCACACTGAGCTCATCTACACAATTTGTATTTTGGTGGTTTATTTAAGTTGGATGATTTGGAGCTAGAACTAAGCCCCAATTTTTCACATTAGCAGTTAATTTTCACTTCTTTAGAATGATAGTTTATCCTCAGAAATGGTCTTTCCTGTAGTTCTAAATGTGCAGAAACCCTCTGGCTTCGCCCCCTGGACCCCACCGGGGCATTGCCCCTGGACCCCACCAGGAGGGCCCCTGGACCCCCAGCCGTTAGGGGCGACACTCCGGTCGCTTCGCTCCCTCCGTTCGCATTCTAGCTCCCATTGGCATCTCTGTAATTAAGATTTGCCAGAGGATTTGTGTTTGATCAATGTGATCAGTGGCTCGAACAAAAGTTAGCGTGAGCCAGTTGACCTGGCAATGGTCGTATTCTAACATGCTTATTCTTCATCAGTGATTAGTTACTCCTCCTTTTTAACAAAATGTAAACATCCAAATTGTTTTCAAATTTGTTGAAGTGATCTCAGTAAGGGTCCATTTATGCCATTGTGTCCCTTTAAAATGCAGAACTAAACACTACAAAAAACAATCACTACTTTCAATAACAAGTAATATAATTTCCATTCGTTAGTGCCAAACAAACTATTACCAACAATTTGTAACAGCACCACCACAATCTTGAAACTTCAGCAAGTTATTAATAAAAAAAATCTGTACACTAGAAAAAAATTACACCAATTACAGAATTATACAATCACTGTGAATAAAAATACAAATATTTAATTAACAAAGCAAATTTAAATACTACAAATAGTAATCAAGCTCCTGTTATGGAAAAATTGTTTTCACAAGTACTTGTATTAGGTGTAAACCTAATAAAGCAAGAAACACTTTATGTGGAAAAAATCACAGAATTTAAGTAGTTCACTGATAAGCAACAATTTAATTTTTACTATAGATGAGTTGACATGTGACGTCAACAAAGCACTGCCCGGCAGTATGCGTGAGCACCTGCAGTAGGGCTTGTGCTTTTAAAATTCGCGCTCAATCAGGCGTGATATGACTATTGAATGCTGCAACTGTATGGGCATATTCTTCGTACCTCTAACATGTCAGTAGACCAGGTGCTAACTTGTGTTTATAATGTGTTTATAAACATTGATGTCACCTCATCTATATTTAATTGCAACAAAGCAAACTCAAATTTGGCACAGCTGCAATGCAAAGCTTCAGCTGTGATGCCTTTAACACTAAGTAGTGATTTGGATTTGGTCAAAGTACAAAATGATGTCATTTATGTGCAGCTGTTTTGCATGTGTTGCATACATGTATGCCAACTTTGAATATATTCATGAGTGCAACTGAAATTTGCCATAATGGTCATGTTTAACAGCTATGACATCATTCTTTACTTCACAAAAATGTGATATCAAATGGGATGGACATAGGTCTGGCAAACATTCATTAAAGTAAGTCTTACACTGCCTTATATACTGTCTTTGCTAGGTTACATACCCCAAAACTCCATAAATTATGCAAATTGAGTAATGAATTTCTATATCATGTTATTACAATTACAATAGATCTTTGAGTGGAAGCAATGGTACCACATTTGTGATTGTGGTACCTCTACTTTTGTAATACCCATCAATTTAAAATTGCCTACATGTTGCCCCTAAATTTGATAGTGCACATGAACATTCTCTTCCACCCTCCATCAAATTGAATGGACTATATTTGCTCAATTTATTTCTTGGACAATCCGTACATGCACACTCTTTTTAAGCACATTATGCTACACGATAGTTTAGCGCATGTGTCTTCATCATGTTGCAAGGTGCACCATTGCTCATGGGTAATGCCTTGGCACATTTTCAATTCTGTCAGAGAATTGTTTCTGCACTGTTTACATACCCATTTCATGAAAGTTATATCAGTATGTGCTACAAACCTGCAAGTTTTTATAAAGGTTAATAATTATTCAGAAGGTCCATCCACTCAAAATATCAAACAAATTCTTTTCTAACGACAATGTTGTGTTTATTTTATGTGTATTTCAATGGGGCAATTATTTAGTGGTGACCAAGTTGATGTACTAAAATGCTGACCCTCCAGAAGACCGAATCGTAAGACCGAACTCTAATCACCAAGGATTATCCTATGAAATGGATTTAAGAGATGAAATTACCTATTGAATTAGCCGGGTGTATATACATCCCACAGAGTGAGGGTCCAAGGATGGTTTTGTGATTGCGTAGGTAAAAGCGATGCGTCAATTGGATTTTGTATCAGTTGTCAATTATTGTAAAAAAAATCATGAATTAGTTAAATTTGAAATGAAAAAGAATGAAAGAAAGAAACTCCTCTTTCCTTTCCAAAGTGGATGATAAAAAGCTTGTCCCTTCACTCATCCCTCTCCCGAAAAAAAAAGAAACCTATCTGACCTTCCCTCTCCCGAAAAAAAGAAACCTATCTGACCTTCCCCCTTCCCACCAAAAAAAAAGGAGAATAGAAAATGCCTCTCCTCCCTTCAACCCCCTCAAACAAAATCCTCATCCCCTCAAAAAAAGAAATTCCAAAACAAGATGTTGTATCTTATCTTAACTATCAATACGGAAGTGCGGCGAAATCCTTGTGAATAGGATTGTTAGTGAGATAGTTAATTCGGTCTTCGAAGAATTCGGTCTTGCAGTGGAATGTGACTAAAAGCACCCCTCCAGTTTATATTGTTTCAAGGGATTCTGAATCGACGGACATAAATCCATTAGTTACAGGTATATCCCTAGCTACCATATGCAATTAAAGAGGCAATTTGTGATCGACAGCCTCTTCCCCAACTTGCCCCCTATAAGTTTAAATTTTTATAACTTTGAAATTGTTGGCCAAAGCACAGTATGTGCCCCTTAGGTGAAGATTTGGCAAAAATAATAGTTTGTAAGAAAAAGGTCTACGTGGAACACCTTGTTCAAATATTTGCATATAAATTCAAAATGGACCATCAGAATCAACTGAAATTTCAAAAATAACCTGTTGTCAAGGATATCTAATAAACCTTGAACAAAACTGAAGGTGCTGGGATCATGAAATGTGCCACTGAAATTGTATCAAAACTCAAAATCAACTCTTAAACCTTCCAAATTCTGCATATTTAACAAATGCATTAATAATCAAAGTGTAGTGGGAAGAACAATGTAAATAGCACAGAATTTCAAATGATGTAATTTATCTCCAGGATAATTTGTTGTCCCCTTTGGAAGACTAAAGAGTATCTGGACAATACTAAACCTATCAATCAAGCTATTTTATTATTATGATACTAATCATTATCATTAACAGCAGCTGATGTATGTCCAATTTTTTTTTTTTTTTTTTTTAGAAATTTGGTGTATTTTCAGTTTTTTATGTGTAAGTCTATGGGCTGCTCCTCCACCGACTGCTCCTCCACCGACTCCACCCTGACATACTTGGACAATTTTAAACGTAACTTCGCTATTATACATGCAAATGAAATGGGACTTGTTGCATTAAAGAAAGAACAAAATTAGCTACAAAATGACACCAATTTTGTTGTCATACATTCAGTACTTCCTGAAATATTTTACTTTGAACATAAAATTTGTGGGACAAATGTAATATCTCCACCATATTTGACAGACCATCTTATGAAATGCGACGATCTAATAAACCTTGAACAAAACTGAAGGTGCTGGGATCATGAAATGTGCCACTGAAATTGTATCAAAACTCAAAATCAACTCTTAAACCTTCCAAATTCTGCATATTTAACAAATGCATTAATAATCAAAGTGTAGTGGGAAGAACAATGTAAATAGCACAGAATTTCAAATGATGTAATTTATCTCCAGGATAATTTGTTGTCCCCTTTGGAAGACTAAAGAGTATCTGGACAATACTAAACCTATCAATCAAGCTATTTTATTATTATGATACTAATCATTATCATTAACAGCAGCTGATGTATGTCCAAATGTCTCCCAATGTTGAGTCCAAAGAATAATTTCTCTAAGTCACAATCATACAATCTGCTACTATGTGCCACCATGTACAGTGGCTATCAGAATTGTTCAAAGTT
Organism: Ophioderma brevispina; assembly: GCA_023653785.1. Lineage (NCBI taxonomy): Eukaryota > Metazoa > Echinodermata > Ophiuroidea > Amphilepidida > Ophiodermatidae > Ophioderma > Ophioderma brevispina. The sequence continues at coordinate 22,167 of JAMKCH010085106.1, forward strand.
ATTTACCATGCACCGTGTGTGGCATCACCAACAATTAAGTGAATTCTCATTGACATATGTTGAGTAGGTCGGCCCCCCCTATTGGTGAATCCCAAATAAGACTAGCCATAGGCCCCGCCCCTTTCACGCCGATATTACGGCACATACATTACCCACCTCTGAACAATTCGGACAACTGTAATTAAAGGTGCAACGAGAGATTTAAAATAACAGGTGTCCCTAAAAATGTGAAAATTCTGATTTTTGCACTGGCCTAAAGTTTTCTATCAAAATATCACCATATGAAAGGATTAAGCCGAGAACTGTTTCTTTAGTACAAAAATTGTGAATTTTCTCATTTCATATAGGAGCAAATAGGAAATTCAGCCTATGTTTTCTGTTGAAATATAAGCATATACAAATCACCTTTTGTTTTCATTTTAAGTTATTTCTGCAGCCAAATAAAAGGTAGGGAATCTATTGAGTGTCTAATCTATATGACTTGAAATCTCTTGTTGCCCCTTTAACTGTCATTTCAAATAGGTTGGCACATTGTATCTCATGATACCATTTTATAATTCTGTTCAATCTTTTTGTATGGATATATAACACCTGGGGGACAAATGTAATATCTCCACCATATTTGACAGACCATCTTATGAAATGCGACGATCTAATAAACCTTGAACAAAACTGAAGGTGCTGGGATCATGAAATGTGCCACTGAAATTGTATCAAAACTCAAAATCAACTCTTAAACCTTCCAAATTCTGCATATTTAACAAATGCATTAATAATCAAAGTGTAGTGGGAAGAACAATGTAAATAGCACAGAATTTCAAATGATGTAATTTATCTCCAGGATAATTTGTTGTCCCCTTTGGAAGACTAAAGAGTATCTGGACAATACTAAACCTATCAATCAAGCTATTTTATTATTATGATACTAATCATTATCATTAACAGCAGCTGATGTATGTCCAAATGTCTCCCAATGTTGAGTCCAAAGAATAATTTCTCTAAGTCACAATCATACAATCTGCTACTATGTGCCACCATGTACAGTGGCTATCAGAATTGTTCAAAGTTATTTACCATGCACCGTGTGTGGCATCACCAACAATTAAGTGAATTCTCATTGACATATGTTGAGTAGGTCGGCCCCCCCTATTGGTGAATCCCAAATAAGACTAGCCATAGGCCCCGCCCCTTTCACGCCGATATTACGGCACATACATTACCCACCTCTGAACAATTCGGACAACTGTAATTAAAGGTGCAACGAGAGATTTAAAATAACAGGTGTCCCTAAAAATGTGAAAATTCTGATTTTTGCACTGGCCTAAAGTTTTCTATCAAAATATCACCATATGAAAGGATTAAGCCGAGAACTGTTTCTTTAGTACAAAAATTGTGAATTTTCTCATTTCATATAGGAGCAAATAGGAAATTCAGCCTATGTTTTCTGTTGAAATATAAGCATATACAAATCACCTTTTGTTTTCATTTTAAGTTATTTCTGCAGCCAAATAAAAGGTAGGGAATCTATTGAGTGTCTAATCTATATGACTTGAAATCTCTTGTTGCCCCTTTAACTGTCATTTCAAATAGGTTGGCACATTGTATCTCATGATACCATTTTATAATTCTGTTCAATCTTTTTGTATGGATATATAACACCTGGGGGAAAATATGGGAGTTAATATTAATATATAACAGTATTGCACCATTAATTTACTTAGGCAACAACAACAAAGTGTATATAAAATGTGCATGTAAGGCTTTGCTGTTTTTTGTTGTTTTGGGGGTATATAACTCACATTTTTCTGTTATCAGTAAATTGATTTTTCAGCATGATATGCAGTAACACAAATCATTTTTTTCAAGAATGAACAAAAAAGATGAAAAATAAAAATTCACATTTCATATGACCCTAATCATAACTATCATAATTATATAAAAAACAGAGAAAATTGATCATCACATTAAAAGGCTATTTTTTTACATAATAGTTTCTGAAAAATAACTTTTCATTCTCACATTCATTGCTTACATGATTCTTGAATAGTTGTATAAATTCAATGATTTCTAGCTTAATGATAAACTAAGAATATATCGTCATGTGAACGCAACAAAATCATAAGTGCAATAGCTGCCAATTGTCAGAAATTCCCATAAGACATAGTATTTTGCCAAGTCTTTGGTCAGTGGCTCTTGAAATGGTTTCATGGCAACTGGGTTCTTCAGGCAACTGTGTCCCCTGAAGAAACATTTCATGAGTCACTGACTTAAAGGTGCCTGTTCTGATTGTCTTTAGGGCTCCCGATTTACCCGGAAGTAGTATCGATTTTGACATCAGATGAAAGGTCATATTTTTCTCATTGTCGTACTGAAATTTGAGCCCTCAAATCCATTTCATTTCCAAGATATAAACGAAAAACTGCCGTATTTATGGTTAACCATCAATATTAGCACAGTATTGGATAGGGCTTTGCAATATGCATTATTGCTTCTACCATCCAAACTGCAAGATTGTTCCCACGGTACTTGATGGGATTTATGTGCAAGTGCCAGGTCTCATATCAAGTAGAGACCAAAATAGACATAAATCGGAACAAGCACCTTTAAGAAAAGATAAATTGATTATAAATACATGGCAGCACACGATGTATCCCACATGGCAGCTATGCACTTATGACCTTCTTGCCAAAACACAATGATATTTCAAACACTAAGGGATGGCTTCAAAACTCGACCACCAGTTCTTTACGGTTCTGCCGGTTTGTTTCCAGTTTTTGTAACCAGTTTTCATTGTTCTAAAACATTGCCTGAACACGGTTCCAAACTGCCAACGATGCCGGTCAAACGGCGGTTGAATTTTGGCAGGCCACATCCTAACGTAATGAAAAATAACGAAGAAAAAAAAACCCTGCATTCAGAACAGCTCAAAAACAGTATTACACCACGCCTGCTGCAACTCTTATATTGTAATGTCGGCGCTGCAGATAAAGAACTCTCGGATGTTGGTGACGACCCCTCGGTTGTAAGGGGTGTAGAAAGTGACCGCTGGTCTTGAAGGTAGGGTTTGATATTGCGCTTGAATTCATTCTTTCGTTGTTTGTGATGTTCATAAATCACTTCCACCACTGTATGGTGACACGGAAATGTATTTCAATGTATAGTTGAAGTAGGATGATAGCTATTAAGCTCTCCCAGAAAATTCATATAAAAGAGGATTACTGAACCAGTTCATTGACATTTTGTTCTTTACAAAATCAAAACTTCAGTCAATGTTACCTTGTATGGAGATGGGTACACGATTGGCAATATGCGTCACATGACTATGTATAAAACAAGAGGTTTAGCATTGCATCTGTGACGAACGCCGAAAGTGGGTAACAAATTCAAGGAAATTGGACATTTTTTGATTTAATTTTTTAAGTAATAGTTTCAGAAAAGGAAAGATGGTAAAATGAACGGGATTCATTGAAGTATTTGGGTTTGGGTAAGAACCCATAATGCACATCTTTCTCATATGTCAAGTGGCTACATTTATTCTTATGGTTGTTGTTTTACTTTTTATCCAAAGGTATTCAGGAAATTTGCAGTTTTTATCTAAAATATCTAAATTCTTGCATTAGATTTGATTATATAAAGTGTTTTAAAGTTGTTAGAAAAAAATGAAATTTTTGAGAAAATATAAAACACCAAGAAATGCTTCAACTTAAAATCTAATGGGAGAGAATTCCAAATTGTTCCTCTTCCATAGGAACCTAGGCGACCCCCTGAAGATAAAAGGGACACCATATGTAAGGCACCATGGAAAAAACCATCCCTATTTTAAAAATAAGAGCTTCGCCATAAGAAACAAGTAACGAGCACACCAACAACACACTTGTGACTTGCCGATATTTCCTAGAGTAAAAGGCTTGAGATTTTCTTGAGATACAACGGGGTGAAATCCACTTATTTATGCTGGACCGGCAACGAAAAAAGGGTAAAAACTGGGGGGCTTTCAGGTACCCACAAACCAAAATCACAACATTTCAAACTTGAAACCTTTTCATGATCCACTTTTAAAGTGCCACATAGAGAGAACTGCTTGCTTGCTTTGAAGAACAATACTTATGATGGGAAAGTATAAATTTTATTTAAAAAAAAAAAATTTTATGTTTTAATGTTTCTGTGCTGTAAAGAGAAAGTATACTTATTCAGGCTTACAGTAACAAGTCGTTATTGGGGGTAATAATTACACTCTTGAAACGGTATCAGAATTTTGATCCAATATTCATCCAAGTTTTGGCCCCTCCTCGGGTATAAGCCCACTCTATTTTTTAAAGGTGCAACGAGAGAGATGTCAAGTCTGTCATATTTCTGTGATATGTAGTGATTTCATATAGGATTAGATGCGCAATAGATTCCATACCTTATTGGCTCTAGAAATAACTTAAAAGAAAACAAAAGGTGGATTTGTATATGCTTATATTTCAATAGAAAAAATAGGCGAACTTTCCTATTTTGCTACTATGGAAAATTAGAAAATTATCCAATTGGGTACCGAAGAAAGGTTGTCGGCTTATCATTTCAGTTGGAGATATTTTGATAGGAAAAGCTTGACACCAGTGCAAAAAATCAAAAAATTAAAAAACTGAAAAAAATAAAAAATTTTAAAATCTCTCGTTGCCCTTACAATATTCCATTTCTGGGATAGGCTTATATGACGTGGTTACAGTGTATGTAACATCGCTAACCCAATCAGGTGACTTCCCATTTTCAACCCCTTTTCCCTACCACACATGGTAAGTGGATCATATATTATTTTGATATATTATTTTTCATTATCTGTTGCAACAGAATATCTCCAAAGCACTTTTATTTAACTGGCATGTAAGAGAAGCACTAACACAGAATGAGAGACTCACAACTCTGTTTACTTAGAAGGTAGCTACCATACCAAAGAAGCCTACTTCTATAAGACCTATGACGTAGAGCCAGCTCCACCCTTCTATTTTCAGTAAAGAGACTAGCAAGTATATCGTGATGAGTCCTAGTGTTAATGATGTTGTGAAGCCCAAGAAATAACCTCTGAAAAATTAAAGAATAAAGGTATTTCTTTTATTCATTAATTTGAAAAAAATGTGCATTTAAATGTGTCACATACAGAAATATTAACACGACGAAGTCTATATGGTCTTTGCCACACTCCCCTTAGTTATAAGGGGGGGGTCCCCCCTCTGAAAACCACTTTGCCAGTTTTTATTTTTTATCAAAACTCTTGGTCATTGATGAGGTACTTCAACACGACCACATAACAGAGAAAGAAAAAAAAAGAAAATCGGTTTTACCAATTCAAAATGGCATCCAAAAACTATTTGTTACAAAAACATGCACTAACCAAATCCCTCTCCGCCCAAATGAAAATTAATATTATTAATTGAGCACCAACTATAAATGATTACATTTTGGTGCATAACGTTTGGCTCTAATAGGAGAACATAAATAATTGCTGACATAAAAATTTAAAGTGAAACATCAGAGTTGGCTGGACGCAATTTGTCATGTTAAAGGTCCATGGACAGAAACGGCGGAGTAGACATTTCTTAATTTATTACCTTTTCGTACCTCCCATATCCTGATCATATCGCACCCAGATTTTTAAAAGTGACATCGGGAAAGTGTTAAATTCAAGGATAAATATACCCTAACTGACGGGCCTTCTCCTGTTTTTCCATTCCGCGAACGCGTATCAAGAGCTGAGTTGGATTTTGACCCCGTTAATGGACGTCAGAGTAACAAGTTGTAACCAAGCTCACACGTGGGCTAAACCGCACCGCACACTCCAAATATCTCGCCTGTCGGTTTTCTTTGAGCTTCTTTTCTGGGAACTTGAATAAAGCTATTCTGTTCCGATACTCCTTGTCGGTACGGCAGGGCGCCGCTGGTGCAACACCCGCGACAATACAGCACATTATCGTAAGTTTAAGGCACCAATCAAGAAAACTGATCCATATATACAACACGTACGCCGGCATATACGGTCGAGAAGTCACTGTTTACCGTATCAAGAAACCTGGCCCGCGCACGTCCGTTCCACGTGACGATCATGACGCGTATGGTATTGGTTTCTTTGGAACTTCACTTCATGGGTTCACGCTTGCCAGCGCGATATCACTCACTTTTATATTGGAATTTCCTTTGAAAATGCTTTGTCCAAACACATATATTATGCCCGATTTTTATCAAATATACGGTTTCTCATTACTGACTACTGCCTCAAGCAGATTTTACATTGATAACCAATACATACTATGAATGAAACCATTTTTTGGTGGTATTATAAGTATGTTTAAAAAAAGCATTCCTGGACCTTTAGCATAAGGTCACCTGGTCGACCCTAGCCGCTTGTATCATGCTGACATCAGGTCTTTTCGGATTGCAAATCGGAGGACCTAAAAATTACAGTGTTTGCTTGTCGGGTTCATGAACAGAGTGTCCATATTTGTCATATTGATGCATACGACACAGGAAATGTGCCCTCAGAAGAAAATATTGTTTTTTTCCACCATGAGAGCAAAACATACTTTTGCTTTCATGGTGAAAAATATGCAACCCTACATTGTGCTCTTGTATGGCCATACATAACTATTGGTCTTCCAGTGCATTTCGCAAATCAGTCATACCATCCTGTTATTCTGCTTTTATTGATTCCTCGTAAAAGAATTCCTTCTCTACACTTGAGCCCTCTAACTAATTCAAGCATCATACACAACATACGTATTGCTTGTGTTGGAACCTTGTGGCTTATTGGCTATACTTAGTAGTTGTGTAAAAGGAAGATGTTCGCCTATTTAGTTCTGATCAAAGTACACAATTGGTACCCATAAAAGTAGAGAACAGACAATAATTCAAACAACATTCCTTTTGAGACAAATATACCACTAAATCTAGAGAGCCCATAAAACTTCAAATATATATTGACCCAGAGATCATAAAGGTGTGGACTATCAGCATTTATTTCTGATCAAGGAAACTAATCATTTTTGCTCACTCTCCCAGCTTCATCATTACAACATAGTCAGTCAGCTTTACTCATTACCAGTATTCACCCCCCCCCCCCACCCCCCCCCCCCAAACCCCACCACCCCCCCCCCACCACCCCCCCCCCCCCCACCCACCCCCCCCACCCCCCCCCCCCCCCCCCCCCCCCGCCCCCCCCCGCCCCCCCCCCCCCCCCCCCAAACGTTTTTATATGAGATTGTAAAACTCTGAAATTTTCTGGATTTACAAATCTGGTTTGAGGCAGTGGATTATTATTATACAATATTCAATGGTTGGGGCCTGAACTTAAAAGGTGCATTTTGCGATTCCACCACCTTCTGTTTATTCATGGTTCACTTGATATCCTTTAGTGAATTTATATTCACAAAATTTTAGTTGATTATGAGATGAAATCACTGTGCTGTAATTACGAATTTGCCTTACTTGCTTTAGAGATGCGACCGAATTTGCACATAACATTAGGTACAACCAAACACGTGGATTCTAGGCGACGGTTCAGAGATATAAAAATCTCTACTTTTTGTTGAAGACACTATCAGTGATTTACTATATCCAAAAATCAGAAATTCAAAAAAGCAGGATTTTTTGACATGTCTAACAGGTATCGTTACATGCCCGATAAATGTTAACACCAAATCACCTAGGACAAATCAGATATTTAGTCAATGTCCGTAATGACACTTACTACAACATAAATGGGAGATTCAAATGTGTTTTCTCCCTTTTCTGACACTGTTTCAAATTGAAAAAAAATAACCTCTAATTCGTATGAACGGACCTTTACCCTTCACTTTTAAGTTATTTCTACAAATTTCAAATATTTTTTGTACTCTTTTGGATGGATCAGGATAGTGTCGTTTAGTTGGGGGGGGAGGTTGTGGGATCACGAAATGCCCCCTTTAAATTAAAAAACGCTGAATTACTTCAGTTGATACATTGTAAAAGTCAATTTCATTTACTTACTATTTAATCAACTTTCAGTCAGCTAGCCGTGGCCGTACGCTATACAATGACTCGAACCCATATTTTCAAGTTACAATTCCCAAATCCTGGCAATATATTTTAAGCCCTGACCCAAGCGGCCTTGCAACTCACCTTTCTTCTATCCACCACAGTTGTATATATAGGGACAGTGATGATCAAAGTGGCGTACACATCGTTACACGTTCTCATGTTTGGTTCTAAGTGGTTTCACGATTGCGAACACGTGTGGTCTAATCGACTTTTTGTGGAGAGGGTTTTCTTCTTCTACCCCTTGCTTCCACTCGTCAAAATGAGCAACCTGTAGAGAAAGGGCATCGCAGAAAAGGTTATAGATAAAGTGGTACATTGGTTGACTTCAAAAGGTAAGGAGAATCACCCTGATAAGCCCGTTCTGATGGTAATGTAGAGGTGTCTGCAGTCTTTAAAGCTGACTCACAAGCACTTTTTCATAAGAATTTAATTTTCCTTAAAATGGTCCCTTAATGGTCATTCCAAAATTTGACTGAATCAGATTTTTCATTTTGATGCAGTAAACATTTATAGGCATAACAGTACCATCGAATATACTGTGTATAACAAAAATTTCGGATTTTTTTTTTTTTTAAAACTAAAGTTTTGATTTTCTTAGGAAGGACAGTGATTGACTTATCTATTTCACAGTATTAAGTTAAGTCATTCAATGCGTATGTGAGAATGACATTCATTGTCAACCTTTGTGTTACGGGCGGCACTGCTGGGCCCAGCCCCTATCCCACTTACTGAAAATCGCAATCCGATGTACTTCCCGCTCAAGCAGGTGACAAAAATAGCTTCCCCTGTCTTATAGGCGCTGTCGGACTCATCTTGAATCATCTGTAATTCTAGCAAGTACCCTGTATCCCTCACATAGGCACGTTGTAAATTGAACCCTCCGGACATTGAGGTAATAAATGACAATATGTACACCAGGATTTATGGAATATGTCAATGGTAAACACTGCCAACATAAACAGAGAAAGTGAAGATTACTTATTATGTGAATATCACTTCATGTGAAGTTAGTAAAAACATAACATTAACTATCTTTATGTATTCAGCCGGTATTACATGGAGAGTGGCATATTACTGTTTATGCTGTTTTCTTTTATCAAATTTTTTTGACTCAATTTTTACAAATCTATGTAAAGGTGTGTGTTCCGATCGGCTTTGGGACCCCCCTGATTTATTACCTGGACGTAGTACTCATTTTTGATATTAGATGAAGGGCCGTATTTTTTCCTCATTGTCGCCTGAAAATTTGACCCCCTCAAATCACATTTCAGTCCCCAGATTAAACAAAAACCCGCCGTTTTAGTGGTTAACCATCAATCTTAACACAGTATTGAATAGGGCTTGCAACATGCATTATTGCTTCTCCATCAAAACCGCAATTTTGTTCCCATGGTACGTGATGGGGTTATTGTGCAAGTGCCAGGCTCTCGTATCAACTAGAGAACACGAATGACATCAATCGGAACAACCACCTTAAAAAATTGAGACTTAAAAATGGTGAAATCAATATTTATGAAATGTTCTGATTATTTGTCACTCTATGTAATGGTAGCAGGCCATACATTTTGAGCTCGCTGTAAATGGTAGCAATGTTGCATTTTTTTTTTTCCAAATCTGTTCTGTTTACATAACGATTCCTCAAGACTGTCAGATTTGAAGAACGTTTCATGTTAGAACTTTCAACTAGAATTGTTTGTGCATGGGCAGGGAATTTATCATATCTATGTCCAATTGTAATGGGTTTTGAATCAATGTAGGGCAAATTTTGAATGGGAAGTGTAAACTCAAATAAAATTTCACACAATTGAATACGGCCAAAATGTGACTTATTTCCCTTGATTTTGTCATATACCATGTAAACCTTTAACAGTGGGCTGATTTTCACAAACATATCATTGGAATCGGTCAATGTCTGCTCTTTGACACACAGACAGATGTAGGTTGTTCACAGTAAGACAAACATGTGATTTTATCACAAGCAGATTTCTGTACTTCCTTTTTTACACCATTTATATCACACACTAATAAAGTACACAGGACCTAATTTTTGCATGTAGTGTGTGGCAGCATCATGTTTGTGTATATCGCGAGTGTAGGTGCATGCGTGTGCACATTGTTTCCTGTACCCATAGATATAGAAACAAGAGATGTCAATCGGGCTTCAAATTTTGTCCTGGCATGGACAAACACTTCAGGTGTTCGCAAACGTTTGGAGATGCATTCTTGCATCTGGGGAATTCGCTGTAGAAGTGCCACGTCTAGTACCCGTTGCCCATGCCAATTCGGGGGTTCCAAATCACGGCTTATAGTGCGCGATTTCAATCTTTATTGTATGGCATGTGATTTGTCTGGACAGATTGCTGGGGAAAACAACAATTGATTACATGGCACTTCTACGGCGAATTTGTTGCTTGCCTCAACCCATGTTTGCCAACACGTTTAGCTGGACCTTATGTGTTAATCCTCGTCAGATTGGACACTTGAGGCACAATTGCAGTTGTGTGTTGTTTTTTTTTTTTTTTGCAAACCCAATATTCCCAGAATGCACATAGATATATATTGGATAATACAGATTTTGTACAAGGAAATATACTTCATCACTTCGAGTACAAAGTAAATTAATCGATTCGCTTCGCAAGCATTGTCGCGCCTACGACAAAACCACATTTTCAACTCTTAGGCGGCAGTCTAAATCGGAAAATCGGTGCGCGTTGAATACACATTGCATGAATTACAACAAAACAAAACCTTCCACTGAACGCAAATCTGGTCATATAAGCGCGACAAATACAAGGCGTGCCTTGTGAGACTTGTGTGGGCGTTTATTTGATTAGCTTTGTACTTCTAGGTTTACAGAGTAAGTCAGACCAGTCTCCTCATGTATTCTATCGTGTTTTCGGTTAAATTCTGATCTTGGCATGCTTACCATCAAGTCTTACTCTTTAAATATATACATAGGATAACCAAATAAAATCACATTGAAGAGCAAAATAGAACGGAGTCTTTACTATTGCACGTGGCCCAAACATTATTGTTCTTGAAAAAGAAATAAACACAACATTACTGGATTATTTGAAACCCCTCTTTCAATTTTAATGGTCTCTTTCACAATAGCAACAGATGTTTGGTTTTATAGAGAAGATGCCAACATTGGAAGTGTTTGTGTCACAGTGGTGAAGAATTGGCTAATTTGAGTCGAAGACCATGATCAGTCAACCGTTCATCCACCTGCTCAGTAAAAAAAGTGTTGTTGTTTACTCATTTTTTCATTAAATTCTGAAAGGAAACATTTATCTATAAATTTCCTCTCTGCCAGAAATTGTTCGATGTTATTTACCATACGCCGAGTGTGTATGTGCGTCAATATGGAATTGAAGGCCGATTGGGTTGGTCAGCCTTCCCAAAACCGTTATTCACACATTAGGCAGGCCATAGACTGCCCCTTTTATGCAGATATTACGACACTTGCGTTGCCTACCTCTGAACATTCTAGCGCATTTTTATGATAACTAGAATTTTCGCGGTTCTCGGATTTCGCTCATCGCTATATTCACAGAATATAAGCTTGACGCCCCCATGCCCTTTGACCCTGGCATATGACCTTTGCCCATTAACATATGAGGCGATCGCATGGGTGCACCTATGAAGAAGTTTTGGTTCCAATTGAACTTCAACTTTTCAATTTAGGTCAATTTACATTTTTAGGCCCACTTTTTACTTGACCTTACATTGACCTTTGACCCAGCACATACGCTTTGACCTCAGCAACAAATGAGGATCCCATGGTGCACCTTGACAGAAGGTGGTTCCAATTGAACTTCACTTTTCAATTGAGGTCGATTATAAAAAAAACAATTTATCGACACAAACATACATACCCTCCATTAACACTACATCCACACATACACACGCACAACAGATTGCTAGTTGTCCTGCCAGCTATAGCTGGCGGCCCACAATAAAACCTGTTACGTACTTTCATCCATCTCCACTACTTGAAATCATATGTGGGATGATACTTCTTCTTCTGTTCAGCATGCGATCCAGATAACCCCACTATGTCGTTATGGTTACGACCTTTGCGCAGGGCAAGCTGCTGTTTGTTTATGGTTGTTGCTTCCAAGTCAATTTCTACTCCATCTTTGTTCCATAACATTCCGTGACTGTGTTTAGGTCTCCGGCTGATCATGCTCAATGTATGGCGCTACAGAGGATGGAATAAAGTTTACATCTTACATTTATATAAAACTAACTGAGGGATAATGAGGGAAATACTTAGTAGTCTACCCCATCTATTTGTGTATATAATTCCCTAGAAGTCTAAATATTATTTCTCATCGTTCTATGCTTGTTGTTAGAGCAGGCAAAAGAATTTGTATCTATGGGCCTGTAGACTATACCTTACAACATCTTCAATACCACAATACTACATTGGCATCAATCATCAAGGTCACAGGTTTAATTAAAGGCCGACTCATATTTCCTTCCTCCCGAAGGGGCACTCTCATTTTTCAAACAACTCGTAGTTTTTTTGGCATGTCATATGCTTGCTCCCTATAGATGAAGGGGGGTGACATCAATGTTTATCAAACACAAGTTGCCCTGGTCTACTGACATGTTAGAGTGTCTAAGAGAATGCCCATACCTTTAGCAGCATTCAATATCCTTATCACGCCTATTGAGCTCAAATTTTAAAAGCACAAGCTGCATGTGCTCACGCATACTGCCGGGCAGTGCTTTGGGGTTCGTTGCCCCCGGCGTTGACGTCACATGTCAACTCATCTTATAATCATGTGGAATAACTAAGCTCATATCACAGTCCCTTCATATAGAAAATAACAACTTTGTTTATAAAATTCCGGATCCGGAATTTTTTGTTATAACAGTATCCTAGGTACTGTTTTCTACTGTCATAAATTTTACTGCATGAAAACGAAAATCCGATTTATCTCTAACTTTGGAATCTGCATTTTAGGTGACTATCTTAGTTCTAAATGATTTGTTAATTACTACACAAAAAATTATATTTTCGAAATCTCTGAGTTCTCCTTTAAATCCACCTCAGAATGAGATTTTCTATTTCTTGGGCATGGGTATCTTGAGAGAAAATTCACTATAACCTTCTTGACACACTTGCAACTGCAAGATGTCATCAGCTCAATTCTACCATATATATGCATACTCAGATATCTGAAACCATGGTCTAACAAGTAAGAACAAATTCTGCAAAACCATGCAAACGTACAAATGTATTCCTACATTGGATTTTTTTTCGTCATTTCAAAGTTCTCAAAATTGGCGATGGGGAGAGAATCTAGCAATGTGGATTGCTCCCATCGTGAATACCTATGGCTGAAATCTCCCACCAGGACTCTTCAGAAGTCCTTGTTGCTCACACTCTCTCCCACTCCATACACAAACACATATAAAGAACGTTCACTTCGGGTGGTTAAAAAAAAAAACCCAAAAGATCCCCCAATAGTTAAAAAGTGTAGAGTGGCAGCATCTTTATTAAGCAATGATGTAGAAGTGTCATTAATAACTATTTCAAGGAAGGAGCGATTCCCTTATGTCCTTTTAAAGATTTATGGGCTGTTGAACACAGAGTGTATTTTTGCACTCTGTTCCCAACAGCTGTCCAGATTTCATTTGGTTTCATTGTTCCCATTTCTTGAGCCCGTAAAAACTCATGGAGATATTTCAATCTAAGGGTACAGGTGTGCCTTGACAGGCTTTTTCAATCTAAGGGTATAGGTCTGACTGACAGCTTTTCAAATCCTCACTAAAAGGAAGTATGCGATAAGCACTCTCATTCCTAGTTACAAGAGTTGATTGTTGTTTGTACACAAATGGCAAGACATTTATTGTTGCAGAACAACCTTATTCAACTGTATTTGTCCACCACAGCACTCTGCACCTCTTTCAACACCAATACCCAGGTCATAGTGCCAAGAAATCCTGCATTTTCTCAAATTTGTTCATAATTTGAAGGACATGTGAACAGTGCAACATTAACTCCCAGCGTCTGGTTGTCCTAGTCAGACTTCCATATGTTACCCCCCACCACCACTACCACCAAAGATAAACATAAATCAGCCCCCATTCTAAAAGAGGGCGACACTTTTGATAGGGGTAGAGTAATAAAAATGGGGCGTGGTATTTTTCTTGGGGTAAATTCTAAACGAAAAAAAATCTGGTTGGCTTATTCTGACTTGTTGTTCTCTATCTACCACTCTGCTCTTCGACCTCTCTACATTCTCTCTTATGTTACTTGTCCTCATATTAAATGTTCACCAACACACCAATAGATCCAGTGATAACTTCAACAACACATGTGAGGATTTGTTCAGTAGTGTTTTTCTGGATGCTGACTGTGATGAGCCATCAACAAGTGGTGTTGGAAAAGAAACGACACTAATACTACGGTTGAGGAACCTAACAAGCACCACTGAAAAGGAAGCGGCAAACCAAAGGCACTGATTTATGTCACATCTAGTCCGTGACAGTGTGAAGAGAACACACCTAATTTTTGTCAGGAAACATGACCGATGCTTCGTCAATGTAATGTCCCAACCTGTAAAGGCGAACTCAAATGGGTGTATTGTGTGAAATGTTACTGGTAGGAACAACGAAATCAGAGATTTCAGTGCAACAAAATCAACAGTGCAAGGCCAAGAAAAATCAGTTTCGTTGAGGGAACATGGTTTGAGGACAGCCGTTTGTCAATTCGCAAAATTTTATTGGCCTTACTTACCTGTTTCATCACATTGAGCTATAAACAAGCTATACATGAATCATCATTGCTTCAGCATATGAAAAGCAATGATAATGTTGTAACCCAAGTCTGAAATGGTCTGTACTACTCCCCATATTGCCGGAGAACTTGTGTACTTGGGCAGTAGAAAATGACCTCAATACTGAAACTCCAATAGGAACCCAGGTAAAACTGTAGAAATTGATGAGAGCAAATTTTGAAATGGAAATTTCACCTGGAAGACGAGTGGATGGACAGTGTTATTTGGGGGGGGGGGTCTGCGGAAACAAATGAAATTTTCTAGTACCTCTTCCAGCAACAAATACAATCATGCCATTTTAGAGCCCATTATATTAAAACACATTGCAACCAGGAACCACGATAAAAGCGACTGTTGGAAAGCTTATGACAGACTCGGATCAAAAGGATTCGAACAGCTAACTGTAAATCATTCATGCCATTTGTTGGATCCTGAGACTGGTGCTATCAAAGTGAAAAGACAGTTGGTTAAACTTATACCCGTCATGGCAATGAGTATCACCTATGTGAATAATGTGGAGACTCCCATCACCAAGCTGACAACATGTTCAGTGCATTTCTCAGGAGCAGTTAAGTCTTGCCGAAGTCAGCCAACTTGCTTGTTGTGCCTTGGGGAAACCACCAAAGGGTGACTTCCAGGAGAATCTCTCTCAACCTGAGCCATCTCTTTCAACCGCATTATCAGAAAGGAACCAAGCATGGTATCCTTTCCGAATTCAAGTATGTCACAGTCTCAATCCAGGAGATTCTTATCACAGAACGAGCTTTATTGTTGGAGATGACAGAGAATGCTTCATGAAACATGCTCATTGACGAATGCTAACTTTTATAGTGAAATGGTAACATATGTTCTTCCAATGTTAGGAAATATGCTCCAAAAGAAAACCTCTGCATACTTTATGTTTGACAAGCCAACGATAGTTGGAAAGTGTCATATACGCTGCATTAGTGGGCAACAATTAACCTTATTTGACGCATGGTTTATTCAACGAAATCATGGAGAAATTACCATGAATATTCTGAACCACGAAGACGACGTTTCCCATTTAAGGAGAAGGGTTTGGATTACAATTTACTGGAGCCATCAGGGTTGGGATTTTTAGATGGTGCACTGTCCTCAGTCTCATCGTGCCCTCATTGTCCGAAATATCTACAGAACTTTTTCGGCAATCGACTTGTCGGAATTGGCCACAGATTTGAATGGCCTCCAATGTCCCCGGACCTTACTCCATTAGACTTCTTTTGATGACCAGGTTCAAGGCAATGGTCCTACGAGAAGATCCCAGCAACTATTCAAAATTTGCTGCATTTGCTATGATTATATACACAGAACGTTTCAAGAGCAAGTGCCCGTCTGAGAAAAGGTAACGGTGTAGTCATCTTCAGATTGGATCAAGTGGAAAGCAGGGCCCCAGATTTGTGCATGAGACTATGATGAAGGTCAGAACCATTATACAAGTGTTCAACAGTTATTTGGCTTATACCTCTACCTAACATCAAATCGTGGACAAGAAGCAAATCTGTCTTTGGGTTTTAAAAAATCATTATCTTTTAAGTACCCAAGGTAATCAGATAATTCTTTAAAAAAGTTTTATTAATGACACTTTTTTAACACATTTCTTAATGTGCTGCACACACAACTTTTTTTTGCAAATATCGGGGGAGTCTTTGGGGTTCCATTTTTTTTACTCACCCTGTATACGCTTAGTTACAAGACAACTATAATTAATTCCAATACTCACCTGCCCAAAGTTGTCTTTTGCCTTGGGTAAACCAGAATATATGAGTAACCTAGTGATTCACACTTTCCTGTGAGGAGATAACAATCACAACAATTAAAATAATAAATAGTATTAAAAGAGTACGGGAGGAGAAAAAAGAAATAAAAGATACAAAGTACATGTTTACTCTCGATTACAACCGTAATATTTAAATTTTTTTAAATTAAATCTACACTTGTTTTACACATTTACACTCGCCTCATCATGATGCATTTTTCTTCAGAGCAGTCTCATCTGTCATGAAAGACAACGTATCAAAGGTCCTTAAATGTCTGAAATTTGAAGTTTAACATGGCCACGACGAAATGGTCCCAGTTTCAAATTATTGAAAATTGTACCCCAGAAACACCTTACAAGTCCAGTCATACATCTAATTTCAAATGTGTTCAGTACGGTGTGTGGATGTGTGTGTGAAGGCGAGGGTGTGTGAATGCATGCATTTGCCATTTGAGTGAAGTGTTGTGTTGTGTGCCTGATGAATGTGTATGTTTGCATGATGTGTGCGTGTGCATGTTGTGTCCCTGTTAATTATACGTGTGGGTAGTATGATTACATGATTTTCTTCTATCAAAAATACAGCCAGTAAACTTGCATAATTCCCCTGGCAAGATGGCAGTCTGGAACATGACCTCAATTACCTTTGACCTTGGTCGCCTGACCTTTGACATCCATCCCACATATGAATATAAATAGCAGATGGTCATAAATGCTGACTTTAAAATTACAGATTAAATATGAGCAACAAGATTTTGAGACCACCTGAATGGAATCCAAAACATCAAGTTAAATGTTCCAAAATTCCAAAATTAATTTCCTTCTCCTTGGTTTTTGCAAAGAAATGATACCTTTCCGACCATGGCTATCGCGCCATCATGTACATGACAAGGGGTTGGTGCGAGTCATCCTCTTGGGTGATGTTAAGCCATCTTATCTATCATGCCGAGGCTTTGTATTACTCAGTTGTCAACACAGAAATATATTCACTGCTTGAGACGCCATGCAATATATTTCCGTATTGGCTCATGTCAACTCCAACCATGCAATACGGAAATATGTGCATGGGCTGTTCCAACCAACAAAATCACACTAAATCAGCCACTGAAATGATATTCGCAGATACTGCTATATACCATAAAAGGCAACATTTATTTAGCACGCAGGTTGGTGAAAAAGTTGTGGACTTTGCATTTGACAATAATTCTGAAATTTGGCTCAAGTTAGGGCATATCCAAGGACACTTTTTTTGGTCTATGGTGCATTTGCCCAGATTCTTCTGGTACATTGGAGAGGCAAAATTTGTGAGTTCAAAACGGCTCTGCTCAAGTCCAGCAAACTGTCCACCAGAAAAAAGAACGGCACGGCTTGTTAACCTACTGAGCACGAACTGCCTTTCATCCGAGAGTTTTTCCATAACCTGACCCATCTTACAACACTTTTTTTCTGACACTCTTTAATGAATTCGGAAACCCCTTCACGGAATGAGCTATGTTTATTCTGTTTGGTTTTTAGGTTTCCGAATTGCATAAATGTGTCATAAAAAAGTGTGTAAGATGTTAGGGATAAGGAAACTCCCCTTTCATGCATCATTTCTGATTGCTAATTTTATCATGTGACATGCATGCATGAAATAAAAAAACACTCCACCAAAATTACTACCCCCTTTTTGTTTATTGTTGTATTTTAGGATATACCTTTGAATGCTCCCCAGTGCAATGCGTTGTCCCCTTCCCTGTCATCACTGTCAGTCTTGCCCCCTTTCATTAATAACCTGCTACATGGTTGACCATACTGACCTGCTAATAAGGAGTGTGAATGCACCCTGGGTGAAAAAAAAACACACAACAATAACAAAAGTCCAAACCACGTGAATCATTTCTACATAATGACATACTACGTGAATAAAAAAAATTGTGCAAGATTAAAGATGATCTTGACCTTAATGCAATCACTATATATATAGATTTGTTTGTTTTTATAAAACACATCTACTATACTTCCAAATGTTTGAAAAAATGAAAGAATCGATTAAATAATAAGCCAATATGACCAAATTTGTAACACCCCCCTTTTTCGCCATTCCTATGGGTTTTACACACATTAAACTGTGTTTGTGAAGAATGTACCAAGTAGCAATATCCATATTGTCTTTGTGAACTTAATGCTACATTTTTCTTGATTATTCAACTACGTATTAATCATAGAATTTGAATTTTAATCCAATGTGCCAACTGATATGCTGAATTCAAACAACAATTCACCGTTGCAGAGCAAGAAAACAATTCTTCCCATGTTTAGGATATTGCAAGAGTTTATAGTGCCTTTAATGGGCATAATTACTTTGGATTACAGTGGTAGTGTTGAAAACCCTTTTCATTTAACAACATCAGGATTAATTGGTAGATTTTGTGTTACGCACTTTTCTTTTTGAAGATCATTGAAGGAGAATTATGACTATTCCATATATAGATCAATTAACAAAATAGCATGGTTCATAATTACTTTCATAATGCTATGTCCCGTATATCGTACTTTACATATTCTTGCTTAACTGTGTAAATCCCATTGGAATGTAGGAAAAGGGTGTGCTTACAAACTTGGTCATATCTGGCTTATTTTTTTAAAATAATCGTTTTCTTTATGTTTTCAACATTTGGAAGTATGATGAGATTTGCTTTATTAAACACAAATCTATATTCAGTGACTTGGTCAAGGTCATCTGCAATTTTTTGATTCACGTAGTCTGTAAAGTATCACTTCTCTGTATATGGTTGTACATCCATAAAAGGTCTTCATTTCAGTCTACAGATTATATGGGGTTCCCATGCACCCCCCCTTAACTAAATTCTAACCTGATTTTTGGAATCTATAACGACATCCTTCTTAAGAATTTTGATGATAACAAATCACTCGAGTCCCCAAGGGTCGTTTTGGCCTGCCATCTTGAATCTACACGATCAGTCATACTATGTGTTTCGATTTTAGTTGAAGAGTAACTCAAATTATTCCGTCTCAATCCTAAGGATCAGAAAATTAGGTTTGGCATATCTGTGATGTTTAGTTACCGATATATGGGTGAAATGTGATAAAGGTCATATGACTTTTGATTGGCCATGTACAGGGGGCAAATTTTCAAAATGCTCAATCTTGAGCAAAATTGGGGTGTCCAAATTGTTGGTATGAGCATAAGCAATCTGGAATGTACAGTTTCCTTGATTTCTGATCTTTCGTTTTGGTTTATTTTTAGGACATAATACAAAACAATGCAAATTTGACAAGAGGTAACTTTACACCAAATTTTTAAAAATGTGTTATTGCTTTAAATATCCTAGATATTGCAAACTATACTTTTCTGGATTGCCTTTTGTTGCATTAATTGAGCTCCAATGAGTTTTATAAATGAAGGCCTACTCTTGTGTAATAAAATATTTTGCTAAATTTTCATCTATTTACTGGTGTTCAGTTCTTTATTGTTTCAACCCGTTAGAAGTCAGCGCATACAGAAAACAGTGGATTTCGTAGTCTTGCTCTGTGCATGCTCAGCGTCAAGACACAAGTTACTGATGACCGTATCAATAACTTACCCTTATTATCTACAGTCTCATGGTACAACACACCAGCTTGTACAATATGTCTACAACGGCTATATGACCATTTACACATGCCCAGTGGATTGGTCTTGGGCCCAACTCATTTTTGCTTTGGTATCTTTTTGTGTCAAATTAAAGAGTGAAATAGAAGTTAAACATTTCTTTGTCTCACACACTGTTTTAGTTTATCAATGCAATGGAATTTCCATGCAAGTAATAGTTACTATGTCAGAAAATAAACACTGCAAAATAGGAAAGTTTACATTTATTGGAGGGTCATAATTTTAAATAGGCATTCCCTCTCGCACGACCAAATTCTTTGAAGACCGACCTAATAATCCCATTGACAATTCCATTCATAGGTTTAGATTAAGCCCACCTCCATATTGACATTCCATGTTTGTTCATCATCTTCAACCGCATTGGTTATAGCATTATCTGATGTACTACAACGGGTTGTGGCATCGCAGGGAGCTACAGCTTGTTCAGCACTACTGACTCGCGCAGCTGCATGTCATTAAAAGGGGAAAAGGGGGGGTTAGGCCTATTTTGTTTTTTTTTTTTATTTATTTCTACTTTGAGAAGAAATATATTCCTTCGTTTGTTTCCTTTTTTCTGTTCATTTAATTTTTTTTTTCTGTTATTTGAAAACTATATCTTGGTAGTCCCTTATTTACCAATTTTCCTTTTGCTGGTGTGATGTCACTCTTTTCGAGCAACTGTGGTTAACAACCTTTTCATCCAGTTTAACTATCCATTTTGTTACAACCGTCTAATTCATAGGCAATTAGCATCTCTTATCCACTTAAATAGGAAACCCAGGAATTATAAGTTCGGTCTTCTTAAAAAAATTCGGTCTTTCAGAGGGTCACCTTTAAATCTGATCATCTTATAATGATACCCCATTTGCTAAGTTTGAATTCAAAACCCAGTTTTCAAGCTGTAAGAAATGGGTAGACTTTGCTTTAAG
>JAMKCH010085107.1:0-57958 GCA_023653785.1 Ophioderma brevispina
GTTTCGAGTCCCTTTTACAGTTATGTGCACGTTTTTGAGTCCTGCGCCGTTACAACAAAACAATCTTAAAGAAAAAAACGCCTTTTTTAAAGAGACATTTTTCACAGTGTAAGGGCCGCCAGTGGAAAATGCTAAGTCACCGTTTTTCTTAGAGTGTCGCAACAGCATACAATTAAAAACCTTTTTTGAACGATCAATTAAAAATTGGCACTTTTTTGTATTTACTTTTATTAAAGAAAAATATAAAAAACATTTTTAATATTATTTATACTAATTAAATTCAGTTTGGAAGAACTCACTTACTACTTCCTTTGTAGCTGCAACATGCCAATTTTGAGTTGTTTTTTTATTTTATTTCTCATTTATTTCTTTATTTCCTTTAATCTACAGACTGTCACTGACGTAATATGAGTGAAATCTTATTAGAATTCTTAGCATTCCTCGACTGAACACAATTCCTAATAACCATAGTTTACCTACGACATGGACAATTCCTCCGGACTAATAGTCCGTCCACGTCGGACTTGGACATAACTCCTAGGTCGATATGCCTAATCTACCTTGAACCTGGAAATAGTTCCTCAAGACTTAAAGTCCGTCCGTCGCCATGGGGGGGGGGGTGGGAACCCCCCCTAACCCCCCCCACCCCACCAGCGATCCTAAAAAGATAAGAAAGAAAAAGGGAAGAGAGAGAGAGAATGACAGAGAAGAGAAAGAAAAGGGGAAAGACAGAATATAAAAGACAATGAGAAAGGGGAAGTAAGAATGAAACAAAGGAGAACGACATCAATACGCGCATGATATTGAACTCCAGACTTACATAAAGCCAAATATCACAAATATTTGGGTTCCCTCAGCCATTAGTTTTGTTCCAAGCTAACCTCACCAACGTAATCATGATGTTAATGTGCAACCGTACTTGTGAATCAAATGTGTAGAAAAAATTTTGAAGAAACACAAGGGGAGCCATTGGCCATTCCCCAAGTTGGTCTATACCATTAAGGGGAATTTTCAGTCGGGGAGCTGAAGTGAGTCCAGAAAAAAATTGGTAGGGATCGATTTCCTAGCCCAGCACCATAAACTTACGTTCTAACTGGCTGTCATTTGAATTAATACTATACTAACCTTTTCCAAAAATACCTTTCTTAATTGCTAAAATCCAAGAGCTTCGGGGGCTCCGGCCCCTGGACTCCGGCAAGGGGCTCTGCCATGCAACCATCATCCGTTTAAAAGACATTGGCGCATCTATAATGTTTTAGTTCCCCTCGGCGTTACAGCTTTATGTATACTTTCCCGTGTTCATTTGGCAAAGTTAGAACCAATGGTCTTTTGTTTAATTGGTACCATTTACCCCCCTCAATAAAGTTGGTAATCTTGAATGTTCTGAATAGCTGAAATGCACATAAGAGCTTCCGGGGGCTTTTCGCCACCTGGACCCCCAGAAGGGCTCTGGTCCTGCGCCATCACCCATTAAAGACATTGCGGCTCGCTATATATTCAATTCTCTTTGACAGTACAAGCTTATACATGTATACTGCCCGTCTCAGTGAGCAAAGTTAGAAACCAGGTCTTTACTCGGGTCCGTTACTTTGAGATTGGTTACTATTTAATTATCCCCCAAACAGTGGGTCCATTTTGAAGTTCTGAATATCTTAAATGCAAGAGCTTCCGGGGGCTTCGCCCCCGGAAGCTCTTTGGATTTCAGCTATTCGGAAAAATTCAAGATTACCACTATTTGAGGGGTAATTGTACCAATTAAACGCAAAGACTGGTTTTCTAACTTTGCTCACTGATACTGGCAGTAAGAAACTATTATCTTTGTACCTGTACCGCCGAAGGGGAACTATAAACATTATAGCTAGCGCCAAAAAGTACAAAATTGCTCATTGTCTTCTTCTCTTGCTGCCATTCTTTGTCTTCAGAAAACATTTGAATCTGAACATCAGATTAATCCCCCTATGATCCTCAAGAAGGTGGTATGGCTGTTTTAAGAAACGAACTGTCAGTCTATAATGGGGGGGAGCTCATCCAACGGTGCACAAAACTGTAAAAGGTACTTCGAAACTTTCAAAATTCTGTATAAAAATAAAAAACGTTCGTATAACTGTTGTGATCCAGCTTCTTCCAGTCAAAGGACCTTGTTATTTATGAACATCTTTAACCAGTGTATATGGAACCCTCTAACAGAACCATAAATTGTGGCATATAACGCGTTAAATAAGCTCGTTTTGTTCGTTTAATAACCTTAATTCCTTTTACTTAAACGGCCAATGCCAAGCATTTTTTATAAACATGGTTTACCAATGGTTGGGTACCAGGGCGTGTGGGATCCTCGCTGCTTATATTTTGATACAGTTGGAATAGTATGATGGTCTTTTTCCCTTTCCCTTGGCTAAGGCACATAAGTACCACATAACTATATGGCGGCTCACCATTATCGTGCATGAGAAGTGCCACGATCGGCAATGGGTAATTTTACTAGAGGAAAATCGGCGAAAGCCTCCTAATTCTGCGCAATGTTTTTTGGAAAATAAGGGAAATTTTTAATTGGAATTGGCCATGTGTTGGATAATGGTCTTCAGAGCTGTGTTAATACTCTGGAAGGAAATGATACACTAATTAAAATTGATTGATGTAATTGATATAGGCGCCTATATCTTAAAAATAAAATAAACAGGTCTACTATTTCTTAGGGCCAGAGGTCCGAATGACGACTATCCCTAGGTTACTGACATCCGGACTAATTTTCTCAGAGGAATATATCTCGATTTGACATAAACAACCCGTATTAATTTTGTTTGGTTTCAAAATGTAAATTTATTCCCGCAGGAAGGGGGGGGGGCACTTTCAAAGGTGGATATGATCGTGCAACTTCACAAAATTGTTCACCCTTAACGAGCATTTCCAGAGCTAAATTCCGAAGAGCTCCTGGGGCTCCGCCCCCTGAAACCCCGGCAGGGCTCTGGGCCCTGCCCTCCCCCCAGGGGCCCAAGGGCGGGCACCTGACCCCTCACTCCGGTTCAGGGCTTCCGGTTTGCGCCAGTTTTGTGTAAGGCACTTGCTGTGTGCAGGATTTCTAAATTAATCATAGAAAATGGTTCTGTAGATGCATCAATACTTAGGACAATTTCAGCGGCCTTAAATGGGCCCGAACCGTGCGCCGTTAGTTGAAGTGTTTAATTCGCTCACTACGCTTCCAAGGACTGTGCTTACATGCACGCAATACACTTCTTCTTCTTCACTTTCCACCCCCTGCCAAAATGTCTAGCAACGGCCCTGCTGAGGTTCAACACTACCACTGATTGGATACTAATTCTAAGTAGTTGCAGTCCCGTGTTGGACATGGACATCTTATCCCTAGGAACTATATCCACCTCTACTGCTCTGTCATGGCACAAAAATCGATTTCTATACAGTACTATACAGTTCCCACCCCATCTTCGGATTTCGAAGTAACTAATCCTTTTGGAGATGGGACACCTGCTTTTGGACATGTGGTCATGCGAGGTTGTGTTTGTCTCCTCTCATACATGATACCATCTACACCTCGCTAAAAAACTTCTCTCGCTTGTCTGAATTCGTAGATACAGATTGCATATATGTGGCTGGAGTTTATTCGCATTCATTTCCAGCTTGTCTTCTTTGCGTGACAGAAGTCTGCTCGTGGGCAACTATGACCCATGTGGGTAACCTAAGTCCCTGACCTCTTGAGTTGTCGGACCGTCATATACTCTTGCAGATAGATTGGATGATCTATCTTCCCTCATTGACTCGCGCATATATCCTCTTTTTGGCGTGTATAACTAATGGTTCTTAGATCAAACTGTCATAGACAAAAGGGGGTTTCAGTCAAAATGGGGTTTAGACTAAATTGTTAGTAGACAACTGGGTCATGATGTCAGACTAAATGGGTATTAGAAAAACTGGGTATTAGACTAAAGGTACTTAGACCTACTGATCTTATTAGACACGAATGGGGTTGTAGATCAAAATGGCGTTTAGACTAAATGGGGGTAAAAACAAAATTAGACCTAACTGATCATATTGGACTAAATGGGTTTTAGTACAAAAATTGAATATTGACTAAAATGGTTCTTATTACCAACTGGCTTTTAGACTAAATGGGTGTAGAACAAATGATATTAGACTAAGGTGAAATAACCTATTGGATATTAGCTCCGAAAATGTTTTTAGACACAAATCGGTGCAAATCGAAGACCATACACTGTTTATTAGCATTCATGCACCCCTCGACTAATGGTTCTTACTGCCGAGAAGTAGGCAATTAGACCCTCTGATTTTAGACGAAACGGCTTTACGCCCAAGTGGTTATTAGATCGAAATGGAATAGACGAGTGATGAGAGACCAAGGTTTAAATACCCGAATAATTGCCTGTACAAATTGAACTGGGAAACCCCATGGTTTAAAGGACTTAAAAACTTCCCACTTTATGCTTATGTTTAAAAGCTTCACTTCGGTAGATATTCTTGTTTTGTGTAAACTTAAAAAGTCCATTTCTTAAAATTAACAAATAGCCAAGTTACCAGGAGTGATTGTATTCGGGGGGTGGGGGGGGACGCAGCATTCCATATTCCTTCATACTCCCTTCCTCTGTGGCTGACTCCCATATTCACAAATATGCATGTTGCTATGAGCTTCTACCATCCGTCAAGGGGACTCCTATT
Organism: Ophioderma brevispina; assembly: GCA_023653785.1. Lineage (NCBI taxonomy): Eukaryota > Metazoa > Echinodermata > Ophiuroidea > Amphilepidida > Ophiodermatidae > Ophioderma > Ophioderma brevispina. Next base: position 4,687 of record JAMKCH010085107.1, read on the forward strand.
AAGGGAAAATCTCTGACAATCAACCCCTGTGCAAAAAAAGTTGATTGTACGTGTAATTTTGCTTTGTCCAGGCACTGCTAAGGAGTATTTGTCACTATTCCCAGCTATGGGTTCCGCAGCCCTTGTCGATTTTGTGTTTGTTCTATGGTGGGTTTTGATATCTGGGTTTTAATAGGGACGTTAGTGTATATATCTTCTTAGTATCTTGTTATATCTTACCTCCATCATTTCTATATCTATAACTTCAAATATCTTATCCTCTAGTCTTGGATTATTATCGTGGTGTCTTCCTTTGCTGTATACTATAAAATGTGATAGAATTGAGTAAGTATTTTCCAACATGATTTGTAGTCGGCTAGTAAATATCCTACTCACTCTTCTCAACCCTTAGAGTACATGATTTGGTTCATTGTGTTTTTACCTGTGAACGTGTCCATCTCTTCAACTGATCTTGCGATAAGTAGCTAGTGTTTAGGTAGTGGTACAACATACTTTGATAATTTTTGCCTTTGTTATGAGTACTAGATTTGGACCGTTATTTACTTCGTAAATAATAATCTTATTATTACATAATACCTTAATCTATCATCATGATTATACTCCCAAATTAATTCCTACCTTTTTGATAGCAACTCCTACCCACCTACTTCTGGCGCACTATCTGCTAGTGTCTGAAATTTAATTAAAAGATAGTTGGTGACTAACTACGCGCCTCTTATTGTCTGTATATGCTTATTATGATGTATGCTTGGTTATTTGGCCAGTGGAGGACCAATATTCCTACAGGGAGATACTACCATTTAGCGGCCACCATTGTAGCATGACTTCGCCCTTATTCCCTATCTTCCTTACCTTCTTATCTTTTTGAGCTAATGTACTTTCAACCTTTTCTTTGTTCTTGACGTTCCGGATCGAATCACCTGCTAGAGAGACTTGTATAAGCTTTCTCGTCTGATTATATATCCAGGACGCTGACTTTCGAATAGTCGACGACCTGCTAATACGAAACAAGGTTTATTAGCGCAAATTATTTTGAGGCTTTGACTAGGATGGGCAGCCTGCTATGTTGGCAGTATGGATACTCCGGCGAAAGCTCCCTTCTCACCCCTGCTGGACGTTGGTGTATCATTAAATGACAAGCACGGACGGTTGTGCTTCAAATTACTTTCGTCCGGTATTTGGGCTCTTGCGCATCCTTTATAATGCTGATTCAATTCCACTTAATCCAATGGTATAGATAGTTTCGAATCCAATTTGATCTTTAGGTATGACTTGACCTCGAGCTAAGACGAATCACACAACTGACCTTACTATTTCCCCTCCCTTCTTTAATGTTGATCGCCGTTTCTCTCTAGCTCCCTCCTTCTTTCAGTGCGTTCCACTCTCCTTGCCGTCCTTCGATCTCCTTCGGTCCTCCTGCTTATTCGGAATGAATTCTTATATAATCACTAATAAGAAGCCTAATCATTTGGTATTGTTCGGTATTTTCTTCTACGTTTGCGACTATTTCTTGAATTACTGTTAATAAGTATCGTCCCTTTCGTTTCTCTCCCTCGTTCTTTCCTTCTTGCTCATATTCTTGAACTTCACCACTTCACTTTTTTCTTTTAATCTGCTCTCTACTTTTTCTCGAATTTCTGACCACAATATTGGTATTCCTTGGTGATCGGATTAGCACTCCTTTCCCTCTCAGGCATCCTTGTGGCACAATGTTTCGACATCTTAATACCTGTTGCTTTCGATTGTACTGAGTATCTACACTGTGCCTGACGCAGTAGAACAATATCGGTAAGCCCGTGTTGACATAGATTATCGATTATCTTCTTCCTCCGGTCGTGGTCACATTCGAATATCCTTGACTGTCATCTTTGGCATTGAGGGTTATAGGGGTGTGGGGGGGCGTCACATGACACAAATAATTTAACGCTCTATTTGCGAGTAAGACAGACAGCGAAGACGAGATCCGACCCCAAGTTGGAAAATAGATGACTCCTTTCGGTTACACGCCTATTTCTCTAAGCGCTTGACAGTGAGACTTGCTTCCCTTTTATGGCGCCTACACTCTTCCATTTTACGCCTCGATTAGCCGTGTTATCAGTTCCGGCCTTAAATAATATCGTTCTTTCGCTGTGGTCATTACTACGACTAGCTAACGACTGTTGCGTTATGTCATGAATGCACAGACTCTAGTGTATTTCTCAACGTAGTGGTTCCGTTCGTATTAGTTTTTGCTCTAAAAGGAACTTTGTCGTATGTGTTTGAGGCTATTCGTCCGACCATCCACGTCACTTAGCAACAACATGGGCTGCGCCCAGTTGCAATAACATGGTGAAAACCACATGGATAGTGAGAATAACAAAAAAATATTACGCTATGTTCTGTCTGCTGCTGTCTGTTTCGAGGAGCTCTTGTGAAATACCTCGGTGATTCCCCCACGCCGTGATTTTTTATTGTTCATTTGGGAATGCCATGGAATTGACCCAACCTGATATGATCTCAATCCGCTGCATCACTGTCTCTTCTCCTTATTACTGTTCGTTGACTTCTCTGCCTCAGTGCATCATTGGCTGTGGCACGACGGAAACAGAAAGGTGACGCTACCGTACCTGCTTCTATTATTCAGTAATTCCGAGGAGTAAAAATAATCTTCGTGTACGGCTACCTCTCCCGACGGGCCCTCTGATTGTTTACTCCAATCTACTTTTACTTCTCTGACTGACTGCACCTCCTTCTCCCTCCAGTCGCTCCCCCACCGTTGACTTGGCTGCATCTAAACTATAGTGGTGGCCTGTTCGCCAACTACCCCTCCACTACAGCGGTGAACTTAGAGGTCACTGCATCCCCCGATCCGTAACGCCGATGCCCGCGCTCAGCCCTAGACTTGCCAATGCTGCCCTAAACTTTAGCATTTGGAATGGCTTACCTGCTCGCTAGCATCAGTCGTCCTGCTCTTTCGGACCGTCGGTTCCTGTTTCTTCCCTAACCGTTGCATCTGCCGGCCCGCTCAACTTCCCGCCCCTAATTCATGCTTTTCTCATGTCCGTCCTGTGACTCGTCACCATTCCCGTTGGTCAGTCAGTCGGCCTACGTGGGGTTGGCTATCCTATCTTCCGCATCCTTAGTTCACCGTCGTGCGCCCTTATGCTCTCCGTATCCGGTTATTTTTTCGCGTTCTCACCCTTAGATCGTCCACTCATTAGTTTCCCCCTATGCTGTAGCCTCCCACCCTTTCTATCCCTCTCGTGCTGCGCTTATCGCCCACTGCGTCATATGTTTCCTTTCCTCTTTTCGTCTCAAGTAGGTCACTGACATTTTAGTCCACGGGCTTCGCCCTTCTTCAGTACTCCTAACCTAGTTCATTATCGCCCCCATTCTTCGTGATGCAGCGTGGACGTATCAGTAATACCTAGCCCTCCAGCAATCTCAGTGATCCTCCATTTTCCCCCAAATGAGCAGTGTCCAACTCGTGCGTTATTCTCGTTAGTTTCGGCATCCTTGCTCCCAGTCCGGCACTGGCACTCAGGACGATGCTTCGTTGTTTGGGTACAGTCCCTACTCTCGACAAGTCCCCGGTACTTAGGATAGCCTATCAGCACTACTCCCCTCGCTTGCGCAACGATCCGTAGCTACCCCGCCGCACCTTCGCCCTTATCTTTTCAATATTCGACACTATGGCTTCAACTTACGTTCCCACCTTAGCGCTTCCGGCTCTTATTTCGGTGTCATCCGCACTGTGCCTCGTAGAGACACCGTACCTGCTACTAATGTCTGCGAATTTGTGGCATGTGGCCCCTCACTGTGCTTCATGGCACGTTCCCTTTTCAGTTCCTTATCCAGTCCCGCAGGCTGAGTCCGATGGTAATATCGTCTCCATCCTGGCTGGTCTTATGACATGAATCCCGCGTGCACTAACTCTGCTAGTGCTGCGCGATGCCAGGACATTGCTATGCGAGATTCCTGTAAGTTTTGGCCCATACATCGCACCTTAATTCCCCCTCGCTCGCGGCACTCTGAAGACAAACTCTCAAAACTTAACGTCTTAGAATGACGATACATTTTGGTTCCTTCATGCACATGCATGTCGACGAGTAGCGCCTGGACTTGCGCTGACTGCTACGAGCAGGGTTTCATTCTCCTACTGACTCTCAACTCTCGATTTATCTCAGGGTTCGTCTCCCCCAATTATATCCTACTTCAGGCCTTTCCTTAGCTCTCATCTAGGTAAGGATTCTACTTCCTAGAGGCATCCGATAAACTATAAAGTCCGGAACACCCTGCCGCGTTGAACCTCTCTCTGTGTGTTCTCCCTCTTCTTTGTCTTTCTATTCTTTCTTTTCTATCTTTCTTCTCTTCTTAGTCGCTCACTCTTTCCTGCTACCCGCCCTATTAATGCCTTTGTAAATTTCACACATATTATGTTACTTTTCATTTTATATTGTATTTAAATATGCCTAGAAATCTTCACGCGCCTAACCTCTAAGTGTATACCAGTGATAGTGTACAGCCTATTTGTCATTTTCCAACCCAAACCGGAGTATTTTCCGTACCCCATTTCCACCAAACCACCTTCCCGATCTGTGTGTAGTATAGGTAGCTCATCTGTTACGTCAATATAGTGTTCGGTATCAGGTACTCCTAACAATTCTCAGGGCACTAGTGCCTTTTTGACTCTTTCCCCACTTGTCTGAACTGATTTTTTCCTCCACTAACCTATGCAACTGAAGTTGAGAGAAACTAAGAAAAAGAAAAGGGATGAAAAAGAGCTACCATTGCGGTAGAGGATCGCCTTCTGCAAAATCCCCACTGTACAGTATAGACACAACTCCATTCCGCACGCACCGAATGCCATGTCTTTCACTCATATATTTCACACACCATATATATGTATAGTATGCGAAGTGAAATAAATATGTCTAGTAATCTAGCTCTCTCTCTCTCTCTCTCTCTCTCTATTCTCTTACTCTCTCTCTCTGTCTCCTCTTCTACGTCTCCATCTCCCTCTCCTCCCTTATCTTCTCGTACTCATAATATTACATCTCATCATGCATCGATATATAAAATATAGAAAATGTGCACATAATATAAATACACTGAAACAGTTAATGGTGGGCGTCATCGATGATGTACAAAACTTATGAACAACGCGTCTTGACTCTTTGTCCCTCATTTTACCCAGTTTTGATTTTTTGACAATCCCTTTTGACAAAAACCAACAATACATCCACGGAAAAAACACCGGCATGCGTCACTCATCACTATTATCAGCGGTCTGTTTTTAAAGTTCTCGTACGCGACCGCGACGCCTTTTGATTCAAACCAACATTTAGATATTTTTTGCCACGATCCCTTGTTATACATTTTGTACGCAGGTTTTTCTAGATCAAACATCTTGCAGCTTAGGTTCCCTGTATTCGCTCTCTCCCCTTTCTTTTTTTCCCCCCCCCGCCTTCCCTTTTTTCCTCTCTCAATCGGCTTCTTCTCAGGTGGTACTCACGGCCCTTTCATTCCTTGTCCTGTTCGCACATAGCATGTGCTGTCTTAATCGTCTTATATGAAAAAGAAAATAAACGGCCTTCCGAGTTTCCAATATTTAAATAACGCCTTGAATGTGCCAATGTACTTTTTCTACTCTCTACCTATTTGTTTTTAAATTTTTTCAAGGCAAGAGTCAGTTCGAGTTATCTTCTCGAGGTGGCAACATTTTCAATCATGGACGGACATACACTTGCATTTCCAGCTCTGCCGTTAGTCCCACTCTGTGATCCCACAATTCAATTAACAAAATCGCTTATTTTATTTATAAAGACACATTTCTTAGCATTACTCGAATCGCAGTTAAGTTTCCTCCCGCCTAGACAATTACCCACAACGTACCTGTGGGCCAACTATCAACTTTTGAAAATTGATGGCGCTCTTCTTTTTTTTCTTCCAAATGTTGCATTCATTGCTTTAACAATCTGATTATTAATGTCGACAATACGAAATGGTCGAACGACTGATGTCCTGCCCACTTCGATCTGTGAATGACCGGGATTCATCGCTGCCACTAAAGTCAATCTTGAAATTCGATCTGGGACGGGCCGATGTGAATTATCATCTCTGATATCATCTCCGACTTGAGAACTTTAAGAATCTTAAAGTGTTCTGTATAGATATCTCTTACATTGAACTAGTCTACCGGTTGTACGGGAAAGGATCCATCCTAGTCGAGCGATTGTTACTACCATAGACGCAACCCAAGTAGTGTTTAATATTTCATTTGTTTTAAGAATGGCGTACTATGGATGTACTCTGCTCTCACACTTACTTGTATGGGCAATCGCTCAAAAGCGAAAAATTAGATGCTCGTATAAAGACTTTGTTTTACGCATTCGTCTAACTGATTTAGTTAAAGGGAACTACAAGAAACGAATATTCTTAAGTTCCTATTTACGGAGCGGCGAAGCCCGATTGGATCGTAACTAAGAATCTCTGTTTCGGTGGTTTCCTGACCTCAACCATTGCTCACGACTGTGACAATCAATGTCCCTTACAAACCCTTCCCCTCCCACCCTCACACAATTCCGTTTGATCCTTGTGGATTCGTAACTTTTACCTGAGATAATACGGTATAATTCATCTTAGCTTTTTACATACTAAAACTTTGAATACTTTGCCCTACTTTGCATATTCACTATCCATTGAAAGTCTGAAAGAGTTGGAAAGTGCCAATTGGCACGATAAATTAATTATCGATCAGCGTTTTGAGTCCACACATTTGTTCAAGTAGGGTGTAGTCTTTGCTACGTGTACATGTGCGTGTCTTTATGATCTCCAGTTTACTCATTCCATGTAATGATGGATCCAAAGTAACCGTAGTTTCGAATTTCTTTGGCGAGAGGAATGAATTTTTGAAAATTAGGCAACGATTATGTATCCACGCCCAGTATATCAGATAATTATACCTTTCAATAATACGGGGTATATCAATCCCGCGTTCTATAAGTTGCACATTTTCCCCCTGGTAACTGTCTGTTTCAAATATTTCCGGTACATAAACGAGCCAGATTAATGCTTTAACAAAACACCATCATGTGACAGAATGCAACCAAAATATTTTGATGATGAAATGAGAAAAATTAAAATTTGTGCAATGATAAAAATCTCAGTTTTGTTGAGTTTAGTGGTGGGACCTATCTTTAACACGGGTACGGGGTCATGTCTTAAAGGCCGTGGCGATATTTAAAGTACCCATCGATTTGAGGCCATATACAGTTTTGTGAAGTTCAAGTGAAAAAACAAATGCGTGACTGTTTATATTGCTTGTGTTCATTATAAAACACAGGCTTTCTTTTTATTGGAGCAATACGAAACTATGTCGCAATATTTTTTATTAAAGCTTACTCCTTCAGAGGGAACATGTTCGAAGATAGCATTACGATCGTTATAAAATCAAGACTTTAAAAAATATGTTTAAATATCCATTTTTTAAAATTTTCTAGTGCAGGGCTTTTTGATTTGATACTCAACTAAGTCACTTACCTCTTTGTTCATTTTTTCGGCTGGTTTACATTAAGGAATGCAATTATGCAGTTACTGAGTTCCTCAAAGTGGAACCACGGCAATGTGTTTCCCTTTACTATTGGAAAGAGGTGGCGATACACGTCTTCAATCCACCATTCGTAAGTAATAGCTTTTCTAGATATAGGAATGGCCAAAGTGTCAGGTTTTATAGCACTTATCTCTAATCGACCGCTTTGTTTTAAAATAAAATCAATCATGATAACTACACCAACCCATATGAATAAATCCTGAAACACCACCAGCCATTACGCATGACTTGTGGACACGACATAAAATTCCTCCAATGTAACAAATTTAATGATACAATTTTCATCTTTAAAGTTTTTTCTGGTTATTGCGTTAGAGTTTTTTCAAGTTACAACTTTTGGAGACTGCCGTGCCCTTATGACATAATTTCGTTAAATTATTAACAATTAGACAAATTCTCTATGTCAATTTTGAAATATCACATTTGCTGAAAAAATCGGGAAGCCAGGAATAAAATATTATTATTATTTTTTGTCATGGGCATTTCCGTTTTTGATCATTTTGCTCCTGTTTAATTATACACTCCATTGTTTATTTTATTTTCAGATAAAATTAAAAATAGTGTTCGATACTGAAAAAACACTACAAAATAGGTTTGGCTATCCACTGGTTATCTTCCATACGTCGCCCCTCACATGCTGTCGTATTTTACAAACCGTTTCCGAATAAATCGCAATTTCAAATCTGCCGCGACATTTTCATAGTCTTCGGTAGAACAAGCATAAAAGAAGCCTCCTGCACTTTACGTTTGAAGAAACATTTTAAGTCCATATAAACCACAATCCAACTTAATACTGCCACTATTATCTTAATTATGCTACAAGTTATAAGTCTGCTATTGAAATCCAATATTTAGATTGGAAAATACGACGCATATTACACCGTGTTTCAATGTACGTAAAAAGATCACTATGTAAAGCTTGTTTACGACAAACGATGGAAATCGGTCAAAATAGGTCTGTATGTGAAAATGCGTTTATTTTGGATCGCAAAATAACAACGCACTATGTCCAACACGTGTAAATGAATGGCATTTTTAAAAATACGACATTATGTGAAATACGGATGTGACGATTATTGATGAAAATGACAATAAATCCTGTATTATGAACTAATTAATTAGGCATCTCAATTTTGAAACTTTGTGGGATGGCAGAACTCGATGATCAAAGTAAGGTAAGCGGATATTTGCAAAAACCCTCAAAAATTGTAAATACGACAGTATGTGATGTCGGGCGGACGATATAATGTTATTCTATTCGTACCCTCATGGCTTTGTGATTTATAAAACATTCTATAAAGGGAGTTTTTTAGTTTCAAGAATCAAATGGTGTACAGTTCAGTCTAAACGAATGTATGGTAGCAGGTATAGCCCCTATAAATGAAACGATATTCGGCCGGAAAAAAGGGGAAAAAAATCATCACAGTATTCCCATGTTTTATCTAACGCGGAGCGCTTCTCTGGAACAGCTGACATATGCAGACAGGACATTTTGCTCTTTCCCTGTTCTTGATTTATTCATTGTATTTGCGGTGCGTTCATTTACATGTATGGGTAAAAAGTACCGAAGAGGTGTAGCCAGGTAGAAGTTTGGATCGAAAGGGGAGGTAGGAGAGAGGGGGGAGGAATCAAAGTAGGGGGTCAGGACTGAAAAATAGGAAAGCGATGAGGAGGAGAAAGAGTAAAGGTGATGAGTGCAACGAGATGGAGGGAGAAGAAAGGAGGAAAGAGTGAATAAAAGGATCAAGAGGGGGAAAAAAGGGAAATTTGTGGGGGGAAAATGGGGTGAAAAAAAGTAAAAACTAGGGGAAATTGGGGGGTAGGAGAGGAAATGGAGGAAACGGGTAAGAGGGGGTAGAAAGTAGAGGAGGTAGAGGTGGAGTGATGGAAGGGGGTGAGGTGTTAGGGGTTAAGATTAGGGCCCGGAAGAAGGGTTTTGGGGGTGGGAGGGGAAGGTGAAAAAGGGAGGGAGGGGGGGCTGGAATAAAGGGTGTGGGCAGGGGGTAAGTGTAAAACGGGGGGTGGGGGGTGAGGATAGATCAGCCAGGTAAGGGGGGAAGATAGGGAAAAGGGATTAACGTGGGCAGAGATGCGAGCATCCTAATTAAGGTGAGGGGATTAAGAGAAGGAGGAGGACTTTCATTTCGTTTATTCACGTGTATTCTACACGAGCAGTTAGTGCTACCACTGGGAAGGACTTCATAAGTGAGGTACAAACTGAGGTCTTCCCCAGGTGAACCGAGAAGGAGCCTATGTCACCATTATTCAGACTCGTCTTGATGAAGACCCAGAAACTTTTTGAATTCATCAATCAGCAAGCCAGCAGGAGAGATTGGAATCATCCGTGAACCTTCCAAAGCGTTTATCACTATCCCATGACATCCAAATAACAATAAATCTCATGCTCTTCAACGCATCACTCTCCCCTTTGATAAAACTCTCACGTGGCAAGTCATTATTTGTCCCTTTCACGCTTTATTTTTCGTTTAGTTTCTTCAGAAATTTTGCAATTGATAGAATTGTGTATCGTGTTCTCTACTTGATTTATGAGAGCCTGGTACTGGTGGTCGTGAGCTGAGAATTCAAGGTTCTAGCTGACAATTATTGGTCAACTTGAGATATGGACGTTTCAAATTTCACCACCACAATTAAAACAAATAAATTTCACCATAAGTGGGTGCGTTAACAAATTTATATGTTTTGAAAACCTAAACAAATTTTATATCATTTCACGCTTAGCAATGTCAATTTCAAACTTCTTGTCTTACAAAAACACAAAATGTCAGTTTAGAAACCTTGTTATCATCAGTTCACAAACTTGCATACACTTACCACCAAGTTTCGTGAGAAACACACTTGAGGTTTTTGATGGTAAGAATCGATAATGCATATTGCAAAGCCATATTTACTATACTCTGACCTAATTCATGTTAACCTTAAAACGGCAGTTTATCTTGAGAAGTGGTTTAAGGGATGAAATTTCAAACAATGAGAAAAAGAAATTTTCATCGGATAGCCCATCTGATATACAATTGGGATAATACTTCCGTGTAAATCAGGGATCCTAAGGATGGTCTGAAAATTGCGTATTACGTGACCATGTGGTTTGCGTTTCTGATTCACTGAACTTTGTGACTACTCATCCTTGACATATATTACATCATGGACAGCTATTAAATCCAAGCGGGCGTGTGATTTTTCATAATTTTTTTGGACACAGCCCACTGTTCGAAGAGGATCAGTTTTGTATCCGCATAACTAGTGACATCTCAGAGGCCCAAGACTTGCTTGTTTTTTTTTGCGTTTACAGTCTTAGCCTATATCATGCACTCACGCAGGCTTCAGAAAGTTGCTGGCAGATACTTTATGGATTTTTATTGTAAAATTGTTATATTCAACAATTTGCTGACATAAGATATATTTTTTAATACCACTTAACGAAGGAATATTACACAAACTAGTCCTCTGACTTAATCGCGGCGTTGTATACCGTAGACCATGATGTGTTGTTCCAACGACTTCAGCAGATAATTGATTGGCGGTGTTGGATCTTTGTATTGGTTTGATCTAACGCCTCTCGGAAGATCACAAGCTATCCTGCATCACAAACGATGAGACTTCCGAACATTTACTCAACTGAAGTTAGAAGACTCCACACGGTTCATGTGTGGACCAGGACTTCTTTTCCCTCCCTTTACACTCCCTGCCACTGGGAGACCATCATTCAATCGGCAAAACAAAAAAAAAATCCCAACCGAACTATCACTTCTAGCCATGATTCCCAGTTTTATGTATCTGTAAAACTTTGCAGGCATATGTTGACGCCGCTCCTTCATAGAATTGAAAAGCTGCGGTCGATGATATCAGAACATGGATGACTCAAAATTTCCTCAAGTTGAATGACTCTAAACACAGAATTTTAGATATTCGGATCTAAGCACAATCGCAAAGGTCAATTTTTCAACATGTTAGAAGTGGGAGACTCTTACAATTGCGCCAGCTGCTAGATGTTCGGAACCTTGGGTAGTTTGATTCAAATTTAATACACAATGGACTCTCATGTTACACAGTATCAAAGGCTGCCTTCTGCTCAATCTCCGAAATATGGGCAAATCCTGAAACATTTAACTAGGGATGCATCTGAATAGTTAGGGAACTGTGGTTTTTGATAATGAGTCACGCGTGGGAATTCAATGATTAAAGCATCACCCTATTTAGACACCTTAATTAGGTCCCAGGAACAAGGAAAGTTTTGATGGAGAATTCCCAAGGGGGGGCAGATGTCGGCATCTTGATTTTTCAAAATGTCCGCCATTTTGGTATTTTTCATATCATAACTCGAGTTGTGATGTGCTAGTAAGCTGGTTTGGTGCCAACCGTGTATGTTAACACCCACATACATTCTGGAAAGCATAAACTAGAAGAAATGACATTAGACTGGAGCCATTTTTTTTACAAATGGCTGCCATTACCCTGTTTATTGTACATTTTCAGCATAATTTCAGTGGAGAGTTTCATACAATTTATTTTAGTGGCGAGTCTCTATTTAATTATCAAGGTATAAACATATGTTTTTGGATTTGTTGGATTAATAGTAAATTTTTTCCAATCCATCTTGTAATAATTTTGTATTTCAAATTCGGCCATTATGACACCGTAAAAGTCATTTTTTTTTGGTATCAATTATTTCAATATAGTTATTCATAGGGCAATATGTATGCTAGACCTGAATGCTTTGGTAACATTTGGTGTTCCATTCCAAACCACTATTCAGTGATACCAAGACGGTCAGACAGGTATTTCTCACATGCATCTAAGGTCCCTGTTGTAGAGTACTTATAGTACGTCGCGTACTCATAATTCCGCTACAACGTAGAATAGGGCAGTCGATTTAGTTGACTCTTCACACAACATGAGTTTCACGCGTTATTCCGTTGTCTATGGGAGCCGGACTGGGCTCCCGCCGGACTATATATATTTCACACCGGTGTAGAAGTTTTTATTGTCTGCCGGACTCATAGTACACCTACAGTAGGGTCACTTGATATTCAATTTTCTCTTCACGCACTATCCATTGTCGTCTATGGGAAGCCCATGATTATATCTCCTTTTACAATCGGTTCAAATGTCAGGACTCCACAGACAACACTGACATAACGCGTGAAACTAATGGTGCGGAAAGAGTCAACTGATGCTTCACCAGATGACTGTATCTCCTGGCCACACGTTTAAAAACCAGTGCTTTCAATCACGCTCACTGCTAATGCTTTGGGCCACAGGTGGGGGGGCGGGAGGGTGTGATCCTGATTTCCCTTACCCGAGGCCACATATATGCCACTATATGATCCTAGTTCATAACGACATTGCAGTGGAATGGCCGATTGGAGATGATTATACTTCAACATTACTAAATCATCCGCTTAACTTTAACAAAACCCTGTCCTATGTACATTAAACCACGCCATGATTACCCACACACCACGTATAAACGTACCGCAGTCTATTTTGTATGGTCCATTTAAAACTGCCTGTAGAGTAGTCCACGAGTGTTGTATTAGCCTGGAAGGAGTATTCTATTTGGTATGGAGTCTTTAAAAAAAAGTGCACTGTGGAATTGTTTACTGTTAATGATTCCAACTAATTGTTTTATCCAGAACAAGCGGCCTTATACTTCCATTTGGCAGAGTCTTATATCATAGCAGATGAGATGAGTTTAGATTGGACCGTAAACAACGTGAGCATATTTACGCTCTTTAAAAATGCACTGCGGGGTTGTGTAATTGGTATGAGTCCCCACATTCCACTTGTTTTGAATTCTCTGTTTTTACACAGGTTGTTTAAAGTTTTGATCACTGTCGGCGCATCAACTTTTATGATGCACTGTTAAACTGGCAGCTGGGACTCTAGTCATTTAAAAATTACTTTTTGCCAGTTATTTGCACATTGGTGAGTACCAACTGGCAGTTACCAACACGATGTCTTTGGCGGTCATTTTTACCAGTGTGGGCATTGGTTAGGTACACTCTTTTTGCATTCTAGCATTCATCAGACGCGAAGAATCCACAAAGTTTTGTACAGAATATTCCATTCTTTCCACAATTTGCACAAATTAATGGCACATCAAAGATGGGCACAATATGCTAAAGGAGAACCTATACCCAAATGTAGAGGAGATGACGCTACCCCGTCTTGGACTTCGGACCAATCACCGTAGAAAATGATAAGTTTGTTGATTATATACCAGTTGAATTAGTCGACGAGAGAATACGAAAAGGACGAAATATGTTATGCTTGAAAAGGATGGAGCTGTGGTGGCAGAGGAATCGGAAGCCACGCTGAAGTTGGTGTTATCATAAATGACAATGACGGTCTTATGTCAAATTCTTTGTCGGAGCAGGCGGGTTTCAGGTTTAATAACTTCACTTTCAAGATGATAGATAGATAAATTGATAGGTAGACTGATGAGTAAAGACGAATAATAAAACTGACACCTATTTGAATCAAAAATCCACAATAAAGAACCCATATGTGTTGCAACCAATTTAAAATGTCTTTTGTTTCCCCTTTCAGATAACTCTTACTTGCGAATTTGAACAATAGTATCATGGAAACGATCGGAAAGTTTGAATTTAAGGTTTGCTTGGGGTATCTTGGCTGACGAGGCAACAATTGGTAATGGAATAATTTATACTTATATCCCTATGAATATATTGCTGTTATTGATTGGTTAAAGTGGCGTACATGACCACAAATAGTTTAACTATTTGCGAGAAAGAAGCGAAAGAGAGATCACAGGAAAATAGAAGCCTATTTGTCCCTAGGAAATAGGCGGCACTATTTCCCTTTAGCCCGATTTAGCCGTGTATCAGTTCCTTTATCGGTTCTTTCGCTGTGGTCATTATACGACTAGCTACGACTGTTGACGTTAATGAATTGGAGTGCACAGACTCTACTTGTAGTTCTGCAACTATGTGTACGTCCGTATAGTTATTGCTCAAAAGGAAACTTTGTCGTATTGTTGAGGCTATTTCGTCGACACCCGTAGCAACAACATGGCTGCGCCCAGTTGCAAATAACATCGGTGGGAAAACCTTCTGTACATGGGATAGTGAGGAATACAAAAAAATTAAATTACGGATTTCTGTCAGTGTTCGAGGAGTGTGTAAATAACACGGTGATTCCCGCTGGTTGATTTTTATTTTAATGCCAAGGAATGGACAAGCTGACATGATCTCAACGCTGCATCACTCTGCATCAGTGCATAATTGACTGTGCACCGAAACAGGAAAGGTGAGCATATACAGCTATATGCCAGAGTAAATTCCGGGGAGTAAATCGGTATAGACTTCAGCTCATCATTACCGAAAAGGTTGTTGATATCGTAAGTGGGGCAGACTTCTCATGCCTAAAAAGCAGTCAAGTGCTTCAAGCTCTGCCTGGCCTAGCCTAGCCCTAGACTAGCTAGCCTACGCGCAGTACAGTACAGGGCACAGCAAGGCCTCTTTGGTTAAGTAGGCCTCAGGCCAGTTTCACTTTAACCAATCAAGGAAGGATATAAAACAAATATTTAATGATAGTATTCGGGATCTTTGTGGAATCCAAGGTGAACTGGAGGGCGTTGGGGGGCCATAGATGACAAGATCCCTCAAAGATATTCCCAAATTATTGTGATAATATCCATGCTTCACTCATCATCATGGCCTCTTTTCAAAGTCGCAAAGCGACAGGATTAAAGCGCCCACATTGAGGGGCGCGGATTGCCAGGACAATTGCTATGGAGATCAGTATGTTGCCCATCGCACATGAATCCCCCTCTCCACTCTGAATACAAAATCCAAACGACGTGGCCATAAACGATACAGTTGGGTGCCAGCAGCGTCGTCGGAGTTGCCGAACTGGTGCTGATAAGAGCGTCAGTCTCCGACGTACTCCAACTCCGGATTTTCCATCAGGGTTGTCTCCCAAGCCTTTCCTGCAATCAGGTAAGTCTACCAGGCAAGCAGATACTAGAAAGTTGGGAACACACTGCCGTTGTAGTCTTGGATTGCTCGGAACAAATACCGAGTCTTGCTGTCTCTGTGGGAGTCTGGTGTCCGCGGCACCCGATCGTGTTGCCCCGCCATACACAATGAGGGGTGTGTGGGGAATTGTTCATGGGGCAGCATGTGTGTCGGACACATATTTAAGGCCTAATCACGAGCCTAACCTATAAGGATATGAAGGAATGTACAGCATTTGGTCCATTGCACCACACCGAGTATGGCGATACACCTGTCCCCCCCCCCCTGGCCATTTTTGTGATTATGTCCACGGAGGTCAATAATATGTTGGTATCAGGGACTCGAACATTCCAGGTCAACGGGCCTTTGACCCTACCTAACTGCTTTTACTCCCCTAAACCTAGCAAACTGAATTTTAGAAGAAATAGAACTAGAAAAGGATGAAAAAGGCTATGTGAGGTAGAGTCGCTCAAAATCCTCACGCTGGAATAGAACACAATCCAGCCCAACCACCAATCCTGCTTCTCACTATATTTCACGCATATATTATATAATATATATAATAATATCAATTAGATATATATATTATATATATATATATCCCTATATATATATCTATTATCTATCATATCTCTATTATATCATATATATATATATATTCCTCGACGATATCTATTCTCATAGGAACATGTAGCACAAGAAAAATATAAATCATATCATTTGTGGCGTCATCATGATGGTACCAAAACTGATGAAGACAAAGCTTCTTGGACGCTTTGTCTCATGGACCAGTTGATTTTTGACATACATGCAAAACAAACAATACTCCACCCCTTCAAAGCAATTTAGCACTCGTTTTTGAAGAGCGCCCCAATTTTTCAAAAAAAGTGATGTTATTAACCGGTGTGCATTGGTAACTGGCCAGTAAACTATGCCCTGTAGTGTTCTCGAAAATGTCTGGGTGTCACGAACGAAGGAATTTTGAAATTAGAATAATTAGTATCGGATCCCCTTAATAACGGCTGCTGGAAACAGCCTTCCAATTTGAAATACCGTAAATAGCGCATGTACGTGTCTACGCTCACCATTAGTTGTTTTTATTGTTCCAGCCAATCAGGTATAGGTTACTTCTCCTCGAGTGGCAACTATTTCATCATGGACGGACATACACGTATCATTTCCAGCTCTGGCCGTTAAGTCCACTCTGTGATCTCGATCCGAATTACAAAATCGCTTATTTATTATACATACACATTTCGTAGGCCATTCGCGGAATCGCAAGTATAGGTTCCTAGACAATTCACACGTAACTGTGCAAAATATCACGTTTGAAAATTGAGGCGCTCTTCCAAAATGTGCATTATTGCTTTAACATACTGATTATTAATTTCGAAAAATACAAATGTCAACGAAGGTATGTAACTGCCACGTCAATCTGGGAGACCGGGATGTCATCGCTGCCAACTAAAGCAAATCTTGAAGTCGATCTGGACGGCCGAAGTGATCGCCATCTTCTCTTGATAACATCTCCGCCTTGAGTAAACTTTTGAAGAATCTTTGAAGTGTTCTATATAGATATATCTTACATTGAGACTAGTCAGACCGGTTGTACGGGAAAAGTGATCCATCCTCGTCGAGCGATTGTTTACTATCCTCATGACGCAAACACAAGTAGGTGTTTAAATTTTTTTAATTCAATTTGTTTTAATAATGGCGTTCTATGAGTTGTACTCTTCCTCACCTTACGTGTTGGCCACTCGCATCAAAGCGAAAATAGATGCTCGGATAAGACTTTGTTACGCAATTCGGTCTACTGCTTTATGTTAAAGGGAAACTACAAGAAACGGAAGATTCGTAAGTTACCTAATGTTTACGAGGGCGAAGCCCCAGGGCTTCTAATCTAATATCTTCTGTTTCCGAGTGGTTTTCCCTGACCTAACCATTGCTCCGATGTAATCAATTTCATTTACCAACCATCCTCCAATCCGTTTGATACTTGTGGATTCGTAACTTTACCTGAGATGAATACGGTATATTCATCTTAGCTTTTACCATACTTTGAATCTTTGCCCTACTTTGCATATTCACTATCCATTGAAAGTCTGAAGAGTTGAAAGCTGCCATTGGCAATAAGAATATTATCGATCAGACGTTTTGATCCACACCTTTGTTCAAGTGGGGTAGTTTGTGTGCGTGTACATGTGCGTGTTTTGAATGTCTCATTTACATCTCATTCAGTGGACATGAGGATTACAAAGTAAACCGTAGTTTAGAAATCTCTGGGGAGGAGGAATGGAATTTTTGAAATTAGGCAACGATTATGTATCCACTCCCAGATAGCCAGATAACTTATACCTTTCATACTGTGGTTTACATCGCGTCGAAAAGTTGCACTTTTCCCTGGGAACTGTTCAACACATATTTTCCGGTAAACATAACGCGCCATATAATAGCGTTTAACAAACAAACACCATCAGGGACAGAATGCAGCCAAAATATTTGTAGATGAAATGAGCAAAAATAAAATTTTTGTGCAATGATAATAAAATCTCAGGTTTGATGAGTTTAGTGGTGGACCTATCTTTAACACGGGTACGGGGTCACTGTCTTAAAGCACGTGGAGAGATTAAGGTACCCTCTATTTGTCATATACAGTTTTTTATTTTGATTTCAAGTGAAAACAATGCGGTGACGTGTTTATATTGCTTGTGTTCATATAAAAAAAACACAGCTTCTCTTTTTTTATTGGAGGCATACTAAACTATGTACGAAATATTTTTTTATTAAAGCTTAACTCCTTCATAGGGAACATTTCGAAGATAAATCATTACAAATAGGTATAAAAATCAAGACTTTAAAAAATATGTTAAATCTCCGATTTGTAAAATTTCTAGGTGCAAGGGCCTTATTTGATTTGATAATCACTAAGGTTCACCTACCTCTTTGTTTTCATTTTTAGGCTTGTTTTAACATTACGTAATGCAATTATTGCATTTCCTGAGCCGCAAATGGAACCACGGCACTGTTTCCTTTATTATTGAAAGAGGTGGCGATACAACGTCTTCATCAACTCCTTGTAAGTATGACGTTTTCTAATTATAGGAAGGCCAAGGCTATCAGGTTTTAGCAGTATCTATCATCGACAAGATTTGTTTTTAAATAAAAATCAATCATGGATAAATACCCGCAACCAATGACTAATCCTAAACCAACCCACAGGCCTATACCATGACTTTTGGATACACAATAAACTTACTCCAATGTACAAAATTAATGAATACAATTTTCATCTTTTAAACATTTTTGTGTATTGTTTATTACTGAGAAGGTTTTAAAGGTTACACTTTTGGATAATGCAGTGGCCCTTTATGACATATTTAGTTAACATTTTAAACAATTAGACAAATTTCTCTAGCAAATTTTGAAATATCACATGCTGAAAAAAAGCCAGGAAAAAAAATATTATTATTATTATTTTGCATGGATTTCGTTTTTGATCAATTGTGCTCTGTTATTATAACAATCCAATGTGTTTATTTTTATTTTCAGACAAAATAAAAATAAGTGTTCGATACTGAAAACATACACTACAAATAGTTTGGCTATCCACTGTTATCTTCCATTATCGTCGCCCACATCACATGCTGTCGTATTTTACAAAACACGTTTTCCGATAAAAGCGCATTCAAAATCTACCGGACATTTCATGTCTATATAGGTAGAACAAAGCATAAAAGAACCGACGGCACTATACTGTTTTTGAAGAAAACATTTTAAGTCCAATATAAAACCACAATCCAACTTAATACTGCCACTATATTATCTTAATTATGCTACAAGTTATAAGTCTGTAGTGAAACTCACAAATAAATTTATTGGCAAAAGACGACCATATATTAAACCGTTGTTTTTCAATGTACGTAAAAAAGATCACTATGTAAAAGCTTTGTTACGAAAAACGATGGAAATACGAGTCAAAATAGGTCTGTATGTTAACTCGTTTATTTTTGGGATCGGCAAAATACAACGCTTATGTCAAACCCGTGTAATGAATGGCATTTTAAATACACATATGTGAACTACGGTATGTGATGATTTTGATGAAAATGACAAAAATCTGTAATTATAAAACTAATTAATAGGCCTCCTCACATTTTGAAACTGCTTTTGCTGGATGGCAAGAACTCGATGATCAAAGTAATTAAGCGGAATTTTGCAAAAACCTCAAAAATGTGAAATACGACATATGTGAATGCTGCGACATATAATTTCTCTATTCGTACCCTCATGGCTTTGGTTTTTTTTTTTTATAAAACAAATTCTAGAAAGGAGATTTTTTAGTTTCAAGAATATATGGTTGTTTACAGTTACCTCAGTAAACATGTATTGGGTATGCCGGTATAGCCACCTATAAATGAAAACGATATTCGGCATGTAAAAAGGGGAAAAATCTATCCGTATTTTCCACTGTTTTATCTAACGGCGCCTCTCGGAACCGCTGACATAGACAAGACAGTAATTGTTTGCTCTTTCTTTCTGATTTATTCATTTGTATTTGCGTGTGCTTTCTTTCTTTATTCACAGTGTATTCTACACGAGCAGTTAGTGCTACCACTGGGAAGGACTTCATAAGTGAGGTACAAACTGAGGTTGTCTTCCAGCCAGGTGAAACCGAGAAGGAGGCCTATGTCACCATTAATTCAGACGCGTCTGATGAAGACCCCAGAACTGTTGAAGTCTCAATCACAAGAGCCAGCCGTAGAGATTGGAATCAGCCGTGACTTCAAAGCAGAGTTATCACTATCATACATCCAATAACAAGTAAATCTAATCTCTTCAAAACCATCAATCTCCCTTTGATAAACTAATCACGGGGCAAGTGAAATTATTTGGCCCTTTCACGCTTTATTTTCCGTTTAGTTTCTTCAGAAATTTGCAATTGATATAATTGTGTATCGTTTCTCTACTTGATTTATGAGAGCCTGGTACTTCGTGAACTGAGAATTACAAGTTCTAGCTGACATTTTGGTCACTTTGAGAGATGGACGTTTTAAATTCACCAACACTATATAAAACAATAACTTTCACCATAAGTGGGTGCTTTAAACAATTTATATTTGAAACCTCACAATTTTTATATCATTTTCAAGCTTATTCAAATGTAAATTTCAAACTTTTGAAATTTTTGAAATTTGCCCAAAATGTCAGTTAGAACCTTGTTAGCATCAGTTCACAACGTTGCATACCCTTACCACCAGTTTCGTGAGAAACAACACTTGAGGTTTTGATGGTGGAAGCGATAATGCATTTGCAAAGCCATATTTACTATACTCTGACCTAATTCCATGGGTTACCATTAAAACGGCAGTTTATCTTGGAAAGAAGTGGATTAAGGGATAAAATTTCAAACAATGAGAAAAATAAGATATTTCACTGTATCCCTCGATATCCACAATTGATATACTTCCGGTAAATCAGGGATCTAAGGATGTCGGAACCTTGCGTATTACGTGACCTAATGTGGTTTTGCGTTTTCTGATTCACTGAACTTGTGACTACTCATGCGTAATCAAATAATACATCATGAGCATGCTTATCGTAAATCCAGCGGCCGTTGATTTTCAAATTTTTTTTTGGACCAGCCCCCTGTTTCGGAAGAGGTCATTTTTTATCCGCATAACAGTGACATCTCAAGAGGCCCACGTGACGATATGTTTTGCGTTTACAGTCCTGAGCCTATTCATGCAACGCAGCCGGCGTCATAAAGTTGATAGCAGATATTTTTATTTTATTGTACAATTTGTTAGAATTCAACATTTTGCTGACATAAGATATCTTTTAATAGCAACTTAGACGAAGGAAAGATTACACTCCTAGTCCTACTTGCCTTATCGGCGGCGTTGATACCGTAAATACAATGATGTGTTGTTCCAACGACTTCAGCATAGAATTGTAATTGGCGGTGTTGGATTTGATTGGTTTAGATCATACCTCTCGGAAGATCACAAGCTATCTGCTCAACGATGATACTTCCGATTTAGCTCAACTGAAGTATAGACTTCCACAAGGTTCATGCGTTAGACCAGGACTCTTTCCCATTTTACACTCTGCCACTGGGAGACATCATTCATCCGGCATCAACTGAACTATCACTTCTACGCAGATGATTCACAGGTTTATGTATCTGTAAAACCTGTGCAGGCAGATGTTGACCCCGCGCTTCAGAGAATTGAAGACTGCGTCGATGATATCATAACATGGATGAATCAAAATTTCCTCAAGTTGAATGACTCTAACAAACAGAATTAAGGGCTATTCGGATCTAAGCAGCAAATCGCAAAGGTCAATATTCAACATGTTAGAGTGGGAGACTCTTCACATTTGCGCCAGCTGCTATGTTCGGAACCTGGGGGTCATGTTTGATTCAAATTTAACAATGACTCTCATGTGACAGCAGTATCAAAAGCTGCCTCTGCTCAATCCGAAATATTGCAAATCCGTAACATTTAACAGGGATGCAGCTGAATATTAGGGGGACTGTGGTTTGATATAAGTCCCGTGGGATTTCCAATGATTAAAACATCACACCTATTAGACACCTTACGTAGGTCCGCAGATGAAACAAGAAAGTTTTGATGGAGAATTCCCAGGGGTGGGAGATGGCGCAGCACTTGAATTTTCACAATGGCCGCATTTTGGTATAGGTTCAATCAACCGCGAGTGTGAATGTGCTAGGAAGCTGTTTTGGTGCCAAAACTGTATGTTAAACACCCACACATTCTGGAAAGCATAAAGCTAGATTAGTAAATGAACATTAAGACTGGCAGCATTTTTTTTACAAAATGGCTCCAATTACCATGTTTATTGTACATTTTCAGCAATAATTTCAGTGGAGAGTTCATACAAATTTAATTTTAGTGGCAGAGTCTCTATTTAATTAATCAAGGTATATAAAAATATGTTTTGGATTTGTTGAGATTAAATATTAATTCTTCCAATCCATCTCGTATAATTTGTATTCCAAATGCTGCATTATGACACCGTAAAACGTCATTTTTTTGGTATAACTTTATTTCATATAAGTTATTCATAGGGCTTTTATGCTAGACTGAATGCTTTGGTAATTTGACTTCCATGAGTCAGTAATATCAACACGGTCAGACAGGTATTTTACTTGTAGCGCTAAGTCCCGTTGTAGAAGTAATTATAGTACCGACTCATAGTCCGGCTACCACGGTAAGAATAGGGCATTCGAGTTAGTTGACCTGCACACACATTAGTTTCACGCTTTATTCCGGTGTCTATGGAGCCCGACTGTGGCTCCCTCCGGACTGATATTACTTCACCCGGTGAGAAGTTTTTGATAGTCTGCCGGACTCATAGTACACCTACAATAGGGCACTTGATTCATGTACTCTTCACACATTATTCATTGTCGACTATGGAGTCCCAGATTATATCTCCTTTTACATCGGTGTCAATGTCAGGCACTCCAACCACAACGGAATAACGCGCGAAACATGTGCCTGAAGTTTCAACTGAGGCTTCACCATGACTGTAATCTCCTGCCACACGTTAACCGCCAGTGCTTCAATCACGCTCACGACCTAATGCTTGGGCACAGAATGCAGTGATGTTCAACTGACCCGAGAAAGATAAATGCACTTAGCATCCTATTCATATCGTCCATTGCAGTGGAATGGGCCGAGTGGAGATGCATTATACTTACCACATTCTACGCACCGCTTAAATTAACAAAACACTGTCCTATGTACATTAGAACAAATCATGATTACACCCCTGTAGAACTGTAGAGCAGGCTATTTTGTATGAGTCCATTTAAAACTTCCTGTAGGGTGGTCCATGAGTGTTGTATTTTAGCTGGAAGTGGAGTAGTCTATTTGGTATGAGTCTTTAAAAAGTGCACTGTGGAATTGTTTACTTGGTATGAGTCCAACGAATGTTGTTTTATCAAGAACAAGCGCATTATAATCCATTTGCCAGAGTCTTATATCATAGCAGATGAGATGAGGTAGATTGGACCGTAAAAAAACACAATACATGAGCATATAATTACCTTTCTTTAAAAGTACACTGCGGGGTTGTGTAATTGGTATGAGTCCCACATTCCACTTTGTTTGAATTCTATGTTTTATTACCACTTTAAAGTTTTGTATCACTGTCGGGCAACATCAACTTTTATGATGCACTGTTAAAAATGGCAGCTGGGACTCATAGCAGTTAAAATTACATTTTTGTACAGTTATTTGCACATTGTGATTACAACTGGCATTTACACGATGTCTTGCGGTCATTTTTAACAGTGTGGGCATGGTTAGGTACACTCTTTTGCATTCTAGCAGTCATACAGACTCTAAGCATCCACAAGTTTTGTACAGAATAGTCCATTCTTTCCACATTTGCACAAATTATTGGCACATCAAAGCTGGGCACACAATCACACTTCACCAATGAAATCCTGCAGCTGGAGAAGGAGGCAAAAGATGTCATCACTGGCTTGAATTTGCTATTCACCAAATCCTACCCGTAGTAATTGGGCTGGGGTAACTTCGGATTTGGTACACTCTCATTGTACCAACACATTGGGTGGTAGTGGGCTCGCATGATAGCTTGGTTAAAGTGCAGCTCTAGACGGAGGCCGACCGACCGACCCTCTGATTGTCCCTGTTTGTTTTGTCCAGCCAAAAAAAAAGGAGTATTAAGAAGACCACATAGCCCCTATTTACAATGCTCTGGATGCTCAGAAGGCCGCATCTCTTCCCCTTTTCCATGTACTATCATGAGCAGATGTCACTGGGAGATTTGCTGGCAGGGAAAGCTGACGTTTTGGACTTGAAATAATTTGGCTCAAATGATGCCAAGGTATATGCCACTTTCACAGCTCGGAGTGGCAGAACATCATCTGAAATCATCCTATTACCCTGCCATCAAAAGCATTTGTGTTCATTTGTATTTACCCCACGCTCATACGGACTTAACAAAATGTAGCAGATGAACATTGTATCTGTTTTTGGAAGCGACGAGACATTCTCTTTCTCGATGTGAGGATTTTGTTGGTCGCGCCAAGTAACAACAAGGCAAGAAACAGGCACAATCGTATGCTCTGCCTCCTACCAGAGCCGCACTTTTACTATAAGCTATCATGCGATACCACTACGGGGATGATTAGGTGCAATGACATATCAAATCCAGAGTTACGGCAATACAGATGGGATGTGATTACAAATTCAAGCCAGTGATGACATTTGCCTCCTGCTCCAGATGCTATTCATTTGGTGAAGTGATTGTACCAAGTCTTGATATGCCAACAATTAGTGCAAATGTATGATGGACTGAACTGTACAGAACTTTACTGGATGTTCCATCGAGTCTGATGAATTCAAGAAATTGTGGACCTAACCAATGTCCCCATCCTGGCAGATGAAGACGACAACCAAGATATAGAACGAATAAACACGAAGTGGTTTGATGGTGAGCTTGCTCTTGATAAATCCATATTTGTGGGGCTCATACCAATTAAACAACTCCAAAGTGCACTTTTAAAGAATTTAAAAATATGCTCACTTTACTGTTTTGTGGGCACATTCTGCCTATCTGGTCTGTTATGATATAGGACTCCTGCAAAGTGAACAGTGAGCTTATCTTGATAAATCATATTTGTGGGAAACATACCAATTAAACAACTACACAGTGCAGTGTTAAGGATCTCATACGAAATAGAGTACCCCACATCCAGCTCTAATACAACACTCATGGACTACCCCAACAGGAAGCTTTAAATATGCTCATACAAAATAGACTGCTCTACAGGTCTACAGTGGTGTGATTATGGGTTGTTCTATGTACATTGTGACAGTGTTTTTGTTATCTTGTTTAGCCCTCGTCTTACCGGTGCATTAAAACGCCAATAGCTTTCGCAAAATGCTTCCAGGTAATTGTTTTCTCATTCTTTTTGGTAATTTTAGCGATTTTTTGTAAGGGTAGCACCTTCACCGGGGTGGTTAGGGTATGCCGTCAAAGTCAATGAGTGTGTGTATGTGTGTGTGTGTGTGTGTGTGTGGTGACACCCAAGGATAATTTATGGTACACTTTTATGGTACAATATTCTTATTAGTATAGCTCTTCAACTTTATGTTCATGTAAAACTAGTCAATTGCCACCTTTAAAGCTGAAAACCGCATGAAAATCCAATATTCCTACCTTTATAGTTCAAAATTGGGATTTCGCCTATTTTTGTGGAATATGACAATTTTGCAGACTTGCATATTTTATTACATTGTGATGTCATACTAGGTCTGTTCATACTTATTTTGGAATCAATGGAAAGAAGAGGACCATAGCTACCCGCTGGTATCAAAATTATAAGCATGGGAGTGTAAAAAAAATTCTCTTAAGATAGGGGTAACAAAGTCATAATGGCTGCCATTTTGAAATACAATTATACAAGATGGATTGAAAGAATCACTTAATACTCTTACCAAATCGAAACATCTTTATATACATCGTTACTAGTTAAATGGAGACTGTGTCACAATAATTAAATTTGTATGAAACTCACCACTAAAATTACTGCTGCAAATGTACAATAATCATGGTAATTGGTGGCCATTTTGAAAAACAAAATGGCTGCCAGTCTTAATGTTCCTCTTCTAATCTAGCTTATCCTTTCCAGAGAGTTGTAGGTGTTTAACATGAAGTTTTGGCACCAAAACTAGCTTCCTAGCACATTCACAACTCAAGTTATGATTTAAAAATATACCAAAATGGCAGCCATTTTGAAAACCAAGATGGCCGCCATGTGCCACCCCTGGGAATTCTCCATCAAAACTTTTCTTGTTCTCTGGGACCTACTTAAGGTATCTAAATAGGTGTGATACTTTAATCATTGAAATCCCACGGGATTCCACAGTCCCATTGACTAGAAACTATCATTCATGCATTTGTCACATCCAGACTTGACTCCAGAAGTTCACTTCTCTATGGAATTACTAACTCCAACAACTCTCACGCTTACAACGATTGCAGAATAAGCTGCACGGATTATCATATATACCAGAAAACAGATCATATAACCCCTGTGTTGGCTGACCTACACTGGCTTCCATAAACCAGATATTGAATACAAAATGTGCCCTTATTGTTTTCAGACCCTGCATGAAATGGCTCCCTGTTACTTAACAACTAGTGCAACCATATGTTCCAGGGCATCGTGGGCTACGCTCTTCAAAGCAGGACTTCTGCAAGAAAAAATCTGCGAACATCAATGGGGACAGCGGAGTTTTCAGGTTGCAGCCCCTAAGTTGTGGAATACACCTTACTATGTGACCACTCAATCATCGTAAATATCTTTAAGAAGAACTTGAATACAATATTTTTTTTTTACTCAGAAGCCGTTTCTTTAACTCTCTGAACTGTATTATACTTACAATGTTACACTTTCTTGTATATAATGTTGCCACTGCGTATAGTATGTTCATGTATTTTACTGTTATTTTGGTTGCGGTGTGCAGAGAAGCGCCATTAGGCGTCGCTTGCGGCGGATTTTGGCGCTTACAAATTGCCATTATTACCTTCCCCTCATTTAACTCTTCCCTTGTATCTGATTCACTACCGCTGTCAGAATTCGCTGCTAATTTCAACAAACGGTTCAATTTTCATTCATGTTTTCCCAATAGACTCTCCCACATTAGGATGTGCGCACTGCACTTGTCCACTCAGACGCTGCAATTTGCCCCACTCCTCATCATAGTTCTTCATCGCGAAAATCCCCAATTTTTTAAGTTGTAGATTGAGCATTCCACCAGCAATTCAAGGGATTGATGATCTTTAACTTCAAAGAAACCAAAGTTCATTTTTCTCTGTCTCACCCTGCTTCTCTGCTTCCCTCCCTCCTTACCACCCTCCTCCCCGCCTTTCCTCCTTCCAATGGCGTAACCAGACCTTTTCAAATGGGGGGGGGGGGGGGAGAGACGGGTGCAGAGGCATTTTCCGGAGGTGTGTATTTGGGTCCTTCTCCTAGACCGTACAAAGGGTCACTTTATGGGGGGGGGGCTGGCGAGGGGGGTGGCAAGGGTTCTGATCGCGATTCTGAGTCCCCTGACCCTCCCTCTGGTTACTGCCTCCTTCCCTCCTCCCTTCCACTTCATTCCTTTCTTCCCTCCTCTCTCCCCCCCTCTTCCCCCCCATTTTCTTCACTACATCTGACCCTTTTTTAAAACAATTAACAGAGTCTTGTGCCAGTTTTGACACTTCTTTTAATGTCGTACTAGAGTCATCTTCATACGCCACTTCTGATTATCCAAAGAGAGGGCAATTTGGATAAAACAGGAATAATAGGGTAAGCATAACTGTAGCATGAAATCCAGAACGAGATCTATAACACTCGCTACTTGGAGGCCATTTTTTAACACACCCCTGAGTATTGTGCTTATCCCCATTTGACATGTTCCTTGGTTAAATTCTGATTAAATTACTTTGGTAACCAAAGAAGAGCTTTCTGTGTTCCTATTGGATCAAAATAGTACAAACATTCATATACTTACTATGATATCATAATTCAGCAATTCGATTATTTGCTGGCTCAATATTTGTTTGAATATATTTTAATTTCAGGCTAATCTAGGCATTAACATACTTATTTAATTAAAGGTGCAATGAGAGATTTCACATAATAACAGGACTCTGGTATCCTAATCAAATGTGAAAATTCTGATTTTTGCACAGTAAAAGCTTGCTAACAAAATATTCCCCATGTGAAAGATTAAGCTGAGAATTTTCTTTGGTAAAAAAATTGTGAATTTTTTAATTTCCTAAGGAGTAAATAACGAATTCTCAGCTATTTTTTATATGAAATATAATCAACATTCAAAATCGCAATTTTGTGTTTCACTTAAGGCATTTCTGTGCAAAATACAAGGTAAAATCACTTAGCAGGTCCTACGTACGACAATCATCACAATATGACACAAATATGAATGCTCCAAAATCTCGGGTTGCACCTTTAATACGCTGACGGATTTGGGCGCCAAGATAGCCTCCAATTTTGGAGCTCCGCAAGTCCTGAGCGCCTACGGACGAGTCTCACCTTTTTGTTTTTTTTTTTTTTTTTTTTGTGTTTTTTTTTGGGTGGTCGCCCACGTACCCTGCCGGTTTATACAAGATGTCTTCGTCCACACACCAACGGACAACTTAAACATCATAGGCAGGAATTGCTCCACCCACTACATCCGTTTAGTGTCGCGTAGTATCACGCGTAGCACCACGTATATATGTTAAGCCCCTATGTCCTGACAGAGGCCCAGTTGCTAACCGCCTTAAGTAAAGTTCTTAGTAAGTCAAACCCCTTGAAACGTCTTAGAGTCGCCTTGTGGAAATCAAAGGTTGCCCTCACCAAGTCAACATCCTTGGTATTGAACCTGGTGCGCATCTTCCACCTGGAGCTGATATCCTCATCATGGCAAATGTCGCATAAATTGAGAACCACGACCGTCCGATCTAAGGTTTCCATTCAGAGTGGGGCCTTACCTGGATGCAGATCACGGCACTACCTGTATTATGCAACAGAACACAGACAATGGACACACTCTGCTGCCAATGCTGGAGCTCAATGTACATTTTCAGTGAAGCAGCCAGACATTGTCACCCTCTGGCTGTATCATTGAAAACCACTAATATTTGGATACGAATAAGATAGAACCGAATCAGATATCACTACTAAGGAGATCTGGTGCTTTCTATAAAACACGCGGTGGAAAGGAGCGAACAATCACACCTCCCCTTGCGATGAATCAAAACCCCCTGGCACTTACTCCACGCCTGTATAAATTAGTTAGTCCTTGCCATTATTAGAGAGAAAGAAAAAAACGTATTCTACACTGTTGTCAATGTAAACTATCATTTTGTTGCTATGCCAATTGCTTATAACGCAATACTAGAATGTCGTCGAGTACAATTGTTAACACGTATTTCATACGGATAAATCGCACTCTCATCATAGTACGACAGTTCACACTCCATAGAAAAACTTTTACACAATTTGGCACTCGCAGTGGTGCTAGGCATTTGGTATTCATGTTCCATCATAGAAGGAAGAGGACCATAGCTATCAAATGAGCTAAATATCTGTAAAAATTCTGACGTCATTGGTGTATTGGCACTTCTCTCCCATCCATCACTTTCAAGATTACCTTTACACTACCTAGAATACACAGTGAGTGAGTGCTTGCGTTGGCATGAAAGGAGGGCAAATCTCAATTGACATTTTACAGGCAAATCACTTGGCACCAGTAAAGGGGTTTTGGTAGGATACCAAAAAATCCTACAGGAATGGTATGTACTGCCCTCTCCCCTACCCTTCGTAACGAGGATTAAAAGACAATCTCCATTTATGATTCGTCACCCCCCCCCCCCTCAAAAAAGTTGTACCACTAATGATGCTGCGGTGTAGATAGTCGATAGGCCTACACCTGCACAATTGCAAATGTTGCATGGTAATATCAAGTTAGGTCGCATAATCATTACCA
Source organism: Ophioderma brevispina (assembly GCA_023653785.1). NCBI lineage: Eukaryota > Metazoa > Echinodermata > Ophiuroidea > Amphilepidida > Ophiodermatidae > Ophioderma > Ophioderma brevispina. Next base: position 34,821 of record JAMKCH010085107.1, read on the forward strand.
CTTACCTCCAAACAACCGTTTTACATGCCACGATGCCTTTATATACAGATCCGGTGTAGAAGTCGTCCGGCTTATCATAAGTCCCGTGACAATTGTAACAATAGGGCACTCGATTCTTGACTCTTCACACAACCATTAGTTTCACGCTTTATTCCGTTATCAGCCTATGGGCCCCGGACTATGGCTCCTGCCGGACAATATCTGCTTTCACACCGGGGGTGGAAGTAATTAATGTCCGCCGTACTCACAGTCGGCTACAACGGTGAGAATATTCACGTCAGAGTTCATTGCCCACTCTTCACGTAACATCAGTTTCACGCTGTTTCCTTTGTCGTCTATGGAGCACCGGACTGTGGCCTCCCGCCAGACCATGACTACTTTAACATACAAGGATTATCTTTTGGCGATAACAACTCACTGTAATAAGAGAATAAGAGAGATAATTGTCGTTTTGAATTTTCAATATCGTGTCCTTTTTGGACGGGCAGTTCAATATTTTGAGTGGTGCACCAATACCCACTAAGATTTTTACTTTTGTTTGTTTTAATCACCCTGCTCCAATAAATCCTCACACAGTATTGATGTGAATGTGAGGTGAATCCAGCCACCCCCGTGGACAAAATCGGACTTAAAACTTTGGTTGTACTTCTTATTACTTAATCACCCACACTAGTTTCTTTGTCTTCAAAGGTAAATTTTCCCACTGGTAAAATAAACCAACTCAACCCGTACTAGTCTCGCACACTGCCTAACATTTATACGCGGTAAACACTTGCGCGTCGACGCACTATCTAATATCATCTCATATTAGATAGGCAACAACCAATGATATTAGCATGTTATGTTAGCATACTAACCCTGACCACTGAATAAGAATATTAAAATAATAATCGATAGCAAAATAAATAAATAAAAACAGTCAGCATAGATATCGATAGTGTAACCCCCCCCCCCCCCCCGGAAATTTCCGAATTTCCCAATTTTTCACTTATTTCATGGTTTTCGACCCCTTAGAAAATCTCTCCCTCCGCCATGTCTGTGTGCATACAATACAAACAATACAATTCAAAGTCTGATCTGGCATCATAGGCAGTCTAGTCCACGAGAACGCGTCGTGTGCTATCAGTGACCCAATCGAAAGTGACAAAATATTTAAAAGTGAAGGGTAATATTTAAAAGTGAAGGGTAAGTCTGCAGAATTCCCATATTTCCCAAATGAAACCTTTGACAAAGAAAGGAAGAACACGGCAGATGAAAGATATAAATTGCCAACAGTTGCGAGTTGCAGTATGTGAAGTGACCGTACGGACAAAGATGACTAATACGAGTGTTGATGACTGTTCGATTTTCCGATTTAGCACGTCACTGATAGTGCCTTTAAAAGGCCGCGTCTTCTGACCAACAACCTAAACATTTCCTCTTATGTGCTGGAATCAAAAGCTCCCATGTGAAAATGGGTTCCACTTTCAAATTCTCTGTGCATATTTACTGGCAAAATCTAAACGCCCAAATCAAATTCAATTCAAATATTTTATAATTAGCCAGCTTCATTCATTCATAACAGACATATGATAAAATTCATTACAGAATTATAAAGATATAAGTGGTTTTTTTTTTATCAGAATTAATTTATAAGACCTTAACACACTTCAGTGCCCAAGCTAAAAAAAAAAAACTTCCGTTAGTGCCCAAGGGGGGGGGGTGTTCCTAGGGACCCAACCCAGATAACCACTTTACCGTGGGAGTTTGATCATGACACCTACACAAGCAAATGGGGGGTCACGTAAGACCACATACCCACAATAAAAATGAAATCCGACCTTTGACCTATGACCTATGGCCAATGAAATTGTCACTCTGTCAAAAAGAGTGTTCGCACATTTCCATCCTCAGCAACTTCAATATAAGGTTTTGAACCAAAAAAATTCATTATATCTACTCTAGAATAACCATTAAAATAATCATTGCAAATATAGCAGAATTTATACCATCTTGTATTTTCTCAGTAACTTCAAATCGCCTTAGTTTCCCATAGACTTACACAGTAAGAGCACGGCATGACAAAATTAAAATTGAGGCTATCAGCATATAAAAGTTATTTGATTTAGGTATTATTAATTATTTACCTCTAAGGTATATATATAAGCAAATCCCATACCAATGCTTTAATTACTTTAATTTTTTTAATTAGTAAAATATCTTGATTTTGTTTACTTCCGTTAGTGCCCAGGGGGGGGGGGGGGGTCCCTAGGACCCAACCTAATTATTCTAATAAAGCCGTGGGCGGATTTAACTTTTTGTATCAGGAGAAGCGTATTCATAAATCACACAATTAGCAAAAAACTCTTTGAAAAAAAATTGATATTGTTCGTAACCAGGAAGGAAATCGCCACAACAAATAATCAAATGTTGCGGTAATATGGACCCCCCCCTTGGCACTTAAGTTGGTTCAATGAAATGCAGGAGAGGCCACAATAAGTCAGATGGACTATGTTCATCCGAATTCAAATTATTAAAACTAATGCAATTAATTTATAGAATAGATTTGCTTTCAAAAAATCATTTAGAGAAAGGTTACTAAGCATTACTGTTGCAGACAGTTCTAATGAGAAATGAAAGTTCGCACATGGGAGGTTTTTTCAAAATGAGTCCTGTTCACATACACGTTTGATTTCAAATGTCAAATGCACATAGGAGGTGTTTCTTGCCCAGCGTACGACATGAACTTTTCCACCCCCCCCCACCTGAAATAAATAAAAGAAAGGTGATTCTAACACAAATCACATCTAATTATCTTTCAAAACAGATGTTCAAACAGAGGATGTTGATGCTACTACCGAATCAGAAGATTACACCGCTCATCAAGAGACTCTTACCTTCCAAGCCGGGAAGTCTACGACATCTATCAGTGTTCCCATCAATAACGACAATTTAAGGAGGAGACGGAGTGTTTCAAAGTAAATCTGATCGTGCCAGAGAATGAGAATGCCATGGATCTCTGCTCACCACAGTCTACCGTCGTCATGATCAAAGACGATGATGGTAAATTGTCTGTCTGTTAATTTTCGAATGCAGGGGATCTTTACGAATTGGGCTAGTAATTTAAGAAATAACTTGTTTAATTTGCCACTATCTGGCTTTTGTGAAAGCAGCGTGGAAATCCTATTTTTCGTAGTCTTCGTCTCTCTCGTTTCCCTTAAATAAGTCGGAATTAAAAGGATTTTTGCCTTTTACTATATTTCTTTCAGATTGTTATGATTTCGAGGGCGTGTATTTCAGAATTATGGAAGACGACGGTATAGTCGAAATTGATATAGCAAGAAGCGGTTATCTTGGAAAGACCTCGTATGTCTGTAAGTCAAAAATGAGATTTTTGATGTCTTATTTTACACATTATCAACCCGTTAAAACAGCAATAAAATAATTCGGCTAATTATTTGCTAAGGGTACTTTGCAACTCTGTCACTTCTTCGATATTACAATCGCCTTTGTGAAATATAAGATTGTAGTAAAAATAACATAATTATTTAGTTGAAAATAATCTATTTTTTAAAAGCAAATGTACGTTAATAATAAAAACGCATGTTATGGTCTATTTTAAAACCTTTCTATTTCATATCATGGCCCATTGCAAGAATTATGAAGCTGAAATGATTCAAGGATAGGCTCAAAGTTTTTGAAAGCTAATGACATAATTATTCGCCATGCAAAGCTTAAAGAGTGGTAAGCCCTGTAAATATGTTCATAGCAAAAGATCCGCCAATCAAATCACTTATGTCCTACTCCGTGTCTCATTCAAAACCTGCCCGGTAAAGTTCGAAGCTCCGATCTCACCATTGAGCCTCTCCTCTTCAAGCGACAAGACGAATGAGGTCAGGACTGTCCTCAACACAGCCCAAAAATGGTGACTAAGATACTTTATCAAGCAAGAGTCGTCCCGCACACATCTCCTACACCTCCCTTCCAGCTGCTTCCTAACTCCACACTCTGTAATTATCTCGCTAACATGCTACATCTTTGACGACCTGTAGTATAAGTTCCGCACAATCCATGAAGAACTTGACGAGGTATTTCAACCTATTGGTGATCGTGCCATGGACCTTTAAAATCCTAAGTACTATCTTTACAATGTATGCTTATTGTTAATGTTTGTTTTCATACAGATGTAATAGTGGAACCAAACCAGCATACGAACGCCGCCGACGACAACGATTTCTCACTCAGAATTAACAGCAACAATCGTATTGAATTTGGCGTGAATGAAAGGTCCAAAACATTGATTATCGACATTACAACAGGCGACGGCTACGAGGGCGTGGAAGAATTCACTCTCATATTAGACAGTATAACTACTTCAAGTCCTTTTGTTTACCCGAATCAAATCGGCGTCACTAACAAAGCTACCGTTGTCATCTCTGATGATTGTAAGTACAAAGGCAGTTTTAGGGCTCGGGTGAAAGGAATTATAATGGTCCACATAATCCATGGCCCGGTGTGGCAGGAGATGTAGTCCTCCGGACTCCCATTCGGTAAAGAATAGGGCACTTGATTCAGTTGACTCTTCACGCAACATTAATTTTACGCGGGAGCCTATGGAGCCAAGACTATAGCTCATGCCGGACCATATTTCCTTTTACACCGGTGTAGAAGTAATTATAGTCTGCCTTACTCAACTCATAGTCCGACTAAAACGGTAAGGAATAGAGCACTCGATTCAGTTAACTCTTCACGCAACATCAGTTTCACGCTTTATTCCGTTGTCTTCTATGGAGCCCGGACTCTGGCTCCCGCCGGACTATAATTACTTTCACACCGGCTTATACATTAAAGTACTTGACTCTGCACACACCTCCACATTCACGGTTTTCTCTTATTGTCTATAGAAGCTGGAGAGTGGCTCCAGGAGGACTGTATTAAATGTTTTTAGAAGGAGATATGGTCCGCCCGGAGCCATAGCCCGTGCTCCATAGACGACAACGGAATAAAACGTGAAACTAATGTTGCGTGAAGGGCAACTGCATTGAGTAACTTACAGGCGGAGTATGAGTGGGAGGACCATATCTCCTGCTACACCGGTGTGAAAGTAAGTATAGTCCACCGGGAGCCACAGTCCGGGCTCCATAGACGACAACGGAATAAAGTGTGAAACTAGTGTTGGTTGAAGAGTCAACTCAATCGGGTGCCCTATTCTTACCGTTGTAGCCGGATTGTTAGTACGGCGGACTATAATTACTTCTATACACCGGTGTAAGAAACTTGTGAGTCCCCCACGAGAGAGTGTCTTACACTGCAAGATTCCTACTCACGGTGTAACCCTGAGCTCTACTCCAAGGGTACCCCCTTGATGCACTGTTGATGCAGTACCTACAACTAAGTACTTGTGAAGTATACAAACCACTGGAAGGATAGCAGCTATGTTTACTTAGCAGTACCCATCCTATAGTGTACTCTGCAGTTGCCTGCTAGGTGACTGACGGGAGTAACTTTGAAGTACCTGTTAAGTAGCCACAGAGTTACCACCCGCATGGGTACCACATCGCCGGCCGCAAAAGTGGGGGTAATCATCCACCTAGGTACACACGCAGTAGCTTAACCACTAGTCATCCCATGCGGGAGTACCTGCGTGGGTACTCCCATGCAAATGAGCTTTGAGCTCTGTGTGATTATTTTAGTAATTCCATCCATTATTTAACATTTTGGTCACATATGTTATATGTTTTTACACATAAATGTCACAAATAAGGGTTTTTGGTGATGCTCAACTCAAATATAGATATTACTAAGCTTGAAAATGACCAGAAAGTCGTAAACAACAATGGAATGTTTGGCGCCCTCTATGGTCCAAAGTGCTGTCTACTAGGCAGCCTGTAGGGAAGTACCTGTGAAGGTACTCCCGATGAGTAGCTGCAGTGGTACTCCACTGCTGGTGGCTTATATGGGTACCTGTCAGTCACCTAGCAGACAACTGCAGAGTACACTATAGGATGGATACTGCTAAGTAACATAGCTGTTATCCACCAAGTGGCTTGGGTACTTTGCAGATACTTAGTTGTAGGTGCTGCATCAATAATGCATCAAGGGGGCACCCTTGGAGTAGAGCTAAGAGTACACATGGAGTAGCCTAAGCTCTGGGTTACACCGTGAGTAGGAATCTTGCTGTGTACTAATTGCAGCGTGCTTTAGGGCCAGTGTCATGAATTACCACGTCCCTGTTGTCATACCAAGAGCTGCCTTGTGTGATATTTTTGGTAACAATCTGCTTTGGTAATTTTTTTTTTCAAAAGGAGCTAAATCCAAAGTTCGCTATTTTGAAATTTTCATTTAATAATTTTAAGGGTAAAATTGTATTTAAATTATGAACAAAATCACTAAATCATCAAAGTAGAAACCAATTTGTCCATTTTATGCCATTAAACTTAAACATTTCAAAAATACCACAGATATCACACAAAACAGCTATTGGAGTTAACGCCTTTTCGAAATAAATTCTTCAATTTTGGCTCCAACACCAATTGACATGTGTGATTAATGATGATGGAGAGTTCCATTTGACTATTGTTTTCTCCTCTGTGTGCTCCACGCATCATTTGCTTCCACAATACCCAATTAGCCTTGCAGATTACATGGGTTTCCATGTACCCCTCATAAAACAAAATCCTAACATGGTTTTAGCATCTCTATGACATCTCCTCAAAGAATATTACCAAAATAAATTATTGTCCCATATCTTGGATCTAAAGAGATCAGTCGTACAAAATGGTTCGATTTAATTGCAAAGTATCTCACATGATTTGTCTCATTAGGAATCCGAAAATATATACGTTGCCATATTCATATTTGTGAGATATGGTTGAAAATGTGATAAAGGTCAATAAACTTCTTATTGGTCATTGTATAGCGAGCCACACCTTCAAAATGCACCTTCAAATTACCTTAGAAGTGGCAAATCTAAAAAAAGATACCATGATGCATGATGATTAGGTACTCTTTCAGCGGTATCTCTGTTTATTTATTTTAAATGAAAATTCTCAGTTTGGTATTTTTTCTGCAATTTGTAGTAGTTTTTACCTCTTCTGGACATAAATCATGCATTGTGACTTTGATTGACCCAATAACACATTTCATTACAGTTGTTTGCAACCCTCCGTGTGTAAATGGGGAATGTGTTCACGACAACATCTGCGAATGCCCGCCAACTTTTACAGGTTCTTTATGCCAGACCGGTAAGTTATCCATACATCCTAAAATGGCTGACCTTCAAAGTATGGAATAACGATTTGTAACACTTCAACGTGTTGATCCGATCACTGACATGTCTTGTTTGTTGTTTATTTTTGTTATGTGAATGGAAATAAATTTGATTGATTGATTGATTGATTAAGAACAGTGTTTACAGTGATGATGCAAAGTAATTTTAGGTAGTAAGCATGTCAAATCTGTAATCACTTGGAGTCAATTGTCTAAATACCAAACCGTAAATTGCCTAAATCTGCTTTGATGGGAAAGGTGTTTAGACGCCTGGATTAGACGTATGTAAATATATAAAAATATCCAAAAATATGGTGCAAATAGTGTTTGTAATCCCAAATCAGCGCCTTTATGGATAAACAAAATCACTTTATAATAAAATGTCACTGGAGCCATTTTCATCAGATGACGGGAAAACACACACCGGAGTTGATCCCCACGGCATCAAGCCTGTTTGGCCGGTCTGTGACCCTTATGGTTTTAATATCAATGAGTTTAAGTCTGTGCTATTCATGTAATAGACACATTTGTTGATTAAAATTTAAACTTAAAAATTGGCCTACAAATGACCCGGATGTCTTTAGCCTCTTATTAATGCCCCTACCTGTTTTGAGATGTGTAAAGTTTATGTGTAAAACATATCTGTAATGGCCTAGACTATTATTTGCGAGCAAATTGAAGAAATTTCATATTAAAAAATGTTCAGTGCCGCTTTTAAGCTTTATACATAGTAGCTCCACGTAATTGCGGTAAACGCTTGCGATATGTGAGGCATACGTACAGAGCGAAGGTACCTACAATCTCGACCAAAATTGTTGGAACACTTTATATGTCTTACTATAAACTGATCCCCCTCTCCCCCTGATCAATGTTGAAACATGTCATTTTATTCATGCGCTCTTAAGACCACCCAACATTGATTGGTGGGGAAGGGGAGGGGGAAGTGTTAGGGTTTGTTTTCAAGCTTCGCAATAAAAGTTAGTATTTTTCTGTGCGATCGCTATGGTCCATTTAGGCCTTCAATGCATTAGAAAATTACCACGAGTGTTCCAACTACTTTTGGCCGGGATTATAGCCCCCCCCCCTTTCCCCCTGAAAAAATAGTGATTTACATAGGCCTATAATATTAATATATGCTTGCCCCCCTGAAAATATATGTGCCCACCCCCCCCCCCCCCCTTTTTCCCCTTTTCCCCCTGAAAAAAAAAGCTGGTTACGCCACTGCAACGATGCCTCAATATTTTCTCCACCAACCCGTAAATAGGTAACTTTTGTGCAAATATAATGCGCTATTTCCCTGAATTCAGACAGACAGTACACGCGCATTAGTGATCCAGCGACATAGGCATATGTAGCAAAGTTCTATAGCGACTAAATATTTAGATTTGTTTGTTTGTTTGTTTTCAGCTGTCAAATCCATAGGAGCTTCGTTCACAATTATTGAAAGTCCTCCAGAAACTCCAATTGAATTTATTGATGACTATTTTGATCAAACATCTATTGCTTACCTGAAACTTGTTGCATTAATGAAGACAGTATGAACTTTATTCTCTAGCATTTTATTTAACGGATCCGTTATTCATGGGTATGCTTTAAATTCAATGGGTACACAATAAAAAAATGAATCTCTTACTACTAAAAAACTCAGAATATCTGTCTGTCCGGTGATACGTTTTTCCACACTTAGATTTATCGATCCTATATCTGGAATGGTGATGAGGTATTCGTGTTCTATGCTGGTTCAACCAGTTTTTATAAAATGTGGTTATCGGTTTCAAAAGTTTCAATGTCTTTCCAAGAAAATTGTTACACTATTCCAAGACTTTGTTTTAGTCATATGTGCTAAAATGAGTTCATTTTAATGGTCTCTTATAACATCCTGATTTTTAAAAAAATGTTATCAAGCAATATTTTCTGTTCCAAAACCTTTGGAGCTGAAGAATCAACTCCACTGTAAGTGCTATTTTTTGAAGCATTTAATATAGCACCTCGCCCAAAAGAATCAAATGAGATTAGGCCTACAGCAATACCGCCTATAAACGTGAAACCGATGAACTTCACACTATTTTACTATAAAATGAATACCAAATACTACTATTTAAAGCTTTTAAAGGGGCATTTCGTGATCCATAGCCTCGTCCCACCGATTTACCTCAAGAAATTGAGATTTGAAAATCATCTAAACCGTTAGCCCAAGTATAATATGTGTGCCTAATCTTACGTGCAAATTCAATCTACTCTAGAAAAATATTGTAATTTTGTATTTTGAAATTACAACACAGTGGCCTATGTGGCAACGCGATACAACTAATTCGCTCATAACATCAAAATGCAACATCGGAATCGACTGAAAATTGTGAAATACCCTTTTCTTGAGGTTATCTAGTGATTCATAAACAAAAATCAATGTGCTAGGATCACGAAATGCACCTTTAACCTTTGTATTGCAAAGATCTTCTATTTTCCTGTTGTAGTTGTATTGGTTGTCTTGTTTTGATGTTTTATCGTCTTGGTGGTGGTAAAAAAATGTAAATGAAAATCATGCGTCCGTGGACAGATTTGTTGGTGCTAATTTGCATATAACAATTTGAGTTGGCAGGTGTTTCTATGGTCGGACGCGTTACAGGAAACAAGCTATTTTAATATGTTAATTAGGGTGACGGCCTGTCCTTAAGAACTGATAGACTTTTATAAAAAGTTCCCAACAACGAAAAAAGTCCCCACAAGGCTTAAACACACACACGCACACACCCACACACACACACACACACACACACACACACACACACTATTTAAAAAAAAGGAATTCTCCTACCACGTCACTTAAAATATATGCGTATTATTTGAGCATAAATTGTAGTTTAGAAAACAAGTTTTTGGTATATGGCCAAAAGATTCTTCATTGTCGTCTGTTTTTCATCTGCAGCTCATCTCGGCGTTCAGCTCTTTACCTGGATTCGAATCGGTGGATATTTTAGGTTTTTATCCTGGCAGTGTGAGGGTAGACTACGTTGTCAATTTTGCTACTGATGCTGATACTAATTTAGGTGACGTCAGTCAAATGTTCAACGAAGCAGTTGATGAAGGCGCTGTACTAGGTGATTCTGACCTGAAATTAAGCCCAACTGACATCGGTAGGTTCAGTGTATTTGTTATACCAAGGTTATAAATAAACCTATAATAGCTTATAATATTAAACACGTATCATGTTTCGCCTCTTGTAGTCTTTAAAGAATCAAATATCACACGGGTCTTTGCCATAAAAGAAGTAAATCAGTAAACTCTTGGCCTGAATTAGCTCTCTTTACAATGTGATACAGATTTGTCTTGTTGGTCTGTTAGATTGTTTGTTGATGTTGTAATCACCTCGTCTGTATTTGGCTCTCTTTCCGTCTGTGATTGGTGCTTTTGTTTTGTTACCATACATACTGCCTGATGCATGCCTTTGTCTCTGAAACAATATTTTTGCATGTAATCAATTTTTAATCATATTACTTGTAGTCGGTAGTATTTTTGCTAGGTCAGTAACTATTGCACAAACAAACCTACTGTATTGAAGCCTGTATAAATGATTAATGTATGCGTAAATCGATCTAGTCACCCACGGCACTTCACGCATGTATAGTACATTCGTATTTATGCAAAATCCCATAAGACTCTCGGCTATCTATAGCGCTTGATCAAGCCACGGCTGACTGACCTAAGTTTAAATGAACCGCGTTGCAGTATACACACAACCGAATGCCGTAAATATTTTGTGTACATTGTACTTGTCATGCAAACCATGCTTGACCGCGCCGCAACGGACCTCTGAGTCCGCGCATAGAATTATAACAACCATCAATATCCCATTGCTCCCCAATTCACACTTGGGTTCCACTGCCGGAAATAGCCAGCATATTTGCAATGTCACGTAGTAACGTTCATGTCACCCGAGCACAGATGAACATGTGTTCAAAATTGATCAAGTGACACCGCCACAAATAGTACATCTCACTAGTCCTTATATCGCGTATAATAACAATTATTTAGGATACTTTTTTCAACCCCCAATTTCTGGGATTGACTCATTGCGCAACAACTTTACTAACACAAACCAACACCACATTCCCACCAACGGAAGTCTTATTGAATTCTGTTTTCAGCTTCTGTTGTCATACACGTCATTTTCCCATAGAGACAGGTGTTTCAGAATTGATCAAGTGACACCGACACATAGTACATCTCATTAGTCCGTCCTATACGCGCATAATCTACAATTATTTAGGAGTACTTTTTCAACCCCCAATTTCTGGGATTGTACTCTGCTGCAACTTTTTACTAACCAAAAACACACCAACTTCACCAACGGAAAGTCCTGATTTGAATTCTGTTTTCAGCTTCCTCCAATACCGAGACCATCCAGGATTTGCCCATTTCATTGCGCATATAATTTAGGAATTTTGACCCCTGGTCAAAGAAGTCTCTCAAATTACAATTAACACGTACTGACCAAGGGGTTTTCAATCCCGTTGGTGCCCCAAAAAGGGGGGGGGGGGGGTTTCCAATGGGACCCCCCGAAGGAAACCACTTTCCCTGAGGGAATTTTTGCATGGAAATTTATACCACATTTGAGGTCTAATACAATCCCCAAATCAGCCACACAAAAATGAAATTGTTATTTTGGCTGCAAATTAGGGAAACATGGTTTTCAAACACTCGAAAATTTGGAAAAAAGACGGAAAATTCAAATGAGCCGTGCGCTACAATACACCAATTTGAAAACTTATTTTTATGTTGATATCCATTCTAGAAACCCAATTACATATATTAACACAAAACTAGCAGTTTTAGGTATCCTGTATTTTTTACGGGTGTTGCAAAATCCACTCCATTTCCGTTTTGTCACAGTCGGTTTGGTAACTCCATGATGAACTTTGTTTGTTTTCAGCACCTAAGGGTTAATTTTTTTTACTGTCTAATAATTGGTTTACTTACATGTATGTGGGAACTTATATCAGCAAAAAAATTGCTTGTTGTCTTGGTTTTTTCTTTCTTATTCTTATTTTTAAAATATTCTTGAATGACTTCCGTAGTGCCCAGGGGGGGGGTTCCATGGGACCCCCAACTAATTAACTCATTACCGGCTACCCAATTTTATTATTTTGTATGAAAAGCAGCGCATTTAAAATTCAGACAATTACAAAAAAATTCTGCGCAAAAATCCCACGCGTAAAGTGGCCGGCGCGAAAACAAATGTTGGGGGTCCCTAGAACCCCCCCCCCCCCCCCTTGGTCACTTAAGTGTTAACACACTTGCAAGAATTTTCCGACATACTCCCAAGCTTTATCACAAATATGACGTCCCCATCATAATGACGTCCAGATTGGGCGGCGTTTTCCATTGCTGACACTTGAACAAAGCAACACGCTGACACCTACAGCTTTACGGAAATGACATGTGATTTATTATTTCCGTGAGGCGCTGAATTCGTAAGTGGATCAGAGTGTCACTTTACGAAAACGCGTCAACACTGATCCTGGTTGAAATTCAGTCCGACAACTAACATGTTAATATACACTAATGTAAGTTATTGACCTTTGTTTATAGATAGATTGCCCGGATAACTACTGTCAAAAAGGAGGCGAGTGTTGAAACATCAGATTCGGATATTCTGCATTACGTCATGCCAGAAAGACATTATAGTTATTATTTAATGTAACTATCTCTGGACAGATTCGTCGTTCCAGAGGTCCAGTAGGAGGGCCAGGTATTACTTCCTTAATCCTTCAATCTGTGCCAAGTAGAGCCATTTTTTTTTTTTTTTTTTTTTTTTTTCTACGAAACTATCTAAGAATACGCTAAAATTTTCAAATGTATGCCAAAATGTATTCCTTTCAATCTGTGCACAAATTGGTGTGTCATTTAAAGCAATATTAGCACATTTTTCCAAATTTGATATGTTGAGTTATGTGTGGTAATGTCTATTACACTATACCTGCAAACGAGAATGCTAAACAAACGAGTATTTATCATAAAATCAGCGATTTTGTAATTAAAATTGGGATCTCAGATTGGACTTAACGGTGGAGCTGGAAATGCGTACTTTTATGTCCGTCCATGTAAATGGACACCTCAATAAAATAGCCTCTAACTTGACTTGGCCTGACCATAAACACCTAATGGATGCGCTAGTATATGTCCATGGCGCTTTGTCCCGGCTATTTCACATTGGAAGGTTTCCAGCAGCCGTTGAATTATGATCGGGATCCCGATATTAATTATTCTAATTAAAAATCCTTCGTTTGTGAACACATAACGTTCGAGCTCAACTTCGTTCCAATGTGTGGATGAGCTAGGACCCAGGTCAAACAGCATCGGTTACCCCTCACTACAGAAAAGGTTTGCAACCTGTTGGTATGTTATAATGGGAAAAACCCCTCTATATAAACGCTAGGTAGGTAGTACCCTCAATTGTTGTGTCCCTTTTCAATATGGGGGGGGGGGGGGGGAGTTGGGTGGGGCCATTAAGTTTACACAGGGCCACTTTTAACATGCTCCAATTTGTTTGAAATGTATGCCATATGTCCATCTAGGCATAAGATTCCAAAATGTATAGTTTGTCCCATCTATGACCAATGGTTTTGGAGTTATAAGGGTAAAAATGGCTAAATAGGGTAAAAAAGGTCACTTTCAATTTGTACAGGGTCAAAATCGGAAGTTGCTCCAATGTTGTTGAAAATGATAGAAGTTGTTCATCTAGCTTAATGAGTCAAAATAAGGATATTTGTACCATCTGCACTGCAGTTACCATGTTATGGACAAAATAGGTCATAGTCAACAACCCAATTGGCGTTGAACTTCTTGGACCCTTATCTCCGTAAGAAAGCATTTAACATAATACAACTATCTTTTAGAGTCTCTTAACCTCAGCATAACTTGGGGCAAGTATTTTAAATAAATCATATTAACTTTTTAATGTTGACCCCTGTAAAATCGAGATTGACCTTTTTTACCATTTAAGCCATTTTTCCTTATAACTCCAAAACCAATGGTCGTAGATTGGTAACAAACTATACATTTACCTCCTCAAGAATTCTCAAAATGTTTTGAAAAATTGAGGGCTCTCTTCAAAAATGTGTCTAATATTGCTTTAAATGGACATAATGGCATAAAAATACATTATTAAAAGGACCCTTATGAAATAACTTCCACGAGATTGAAAATAATTTGGATGTTTTTTACATTCTGAAAAACAGTCCAAACAGGAATAGTTCAGGAGTTATAGGTGTTTACTGTGGTATTGCTGTTAGTAATCTTATAGGTCTATTGGGTGCAATATTGTTTTGTTCACAGATTGGGACAATGTTCATGGTTTAAGGTGTAGTTCTAGGTTTCCTAGTCTCCAATAGAGATTTAATGATTTTTAACTATTGTATTACTTTTTAAATTGATCTTGTTAATTTTAACGAATATGATCTAAGGCTTTTATGTAATGGTACGTCATCTTTAGGGAGGTCATGTGTCCCGTCAAAGTCCGGAAAGGGTGTTGCCACTTCCCTATACTTTACTGTAGGTGTGTAAGAAAATGGGGGCCAAAAATGGTACTTATGTTACTTATGATGCTACTGTAAGCAAATCTGCAATATTTGTATTTTTCTTCATGTTCATATAATGTGTATTGTTACTTTGACACGCATCATTGCCAAATAAATACATTTGCTTACATGAATGGCAAACGGTCGGAAAATCCTTGATTTTTGAGATTTACTTACAAATACCCTATAAATAACCTCTCAGTTATGACGCACGGTCGTGAATGTAGTAGGAAACCCCTTAGTACAATAAGATTAAATCAAATATTGGTGTGACCTCAAATAATTGTGCAACAGAAACGATTGGGTGTTGTTATACTTAGACCTGATTAGACTAACATATCAAAAGTCTGAAATTATAAGTATGGAGAACATGTATTGCAGAGGGGCAATGGTTGTACAGAGTGAAAAATATAAAGTTAGGTATTATTCTACGGAAATCTAATCAACATTTTGGCCATGTTCCTAAGGATTAAAAAGTATAGTTTACCCCCCCCCTATTTTTACATTTTCCCCATGTTGATATTTCTAGACTTTTGACACATTATTCGTGAAAATTAGAAGTTATGATAACACAACAAATTATTTTTGTTGCAATTATTTTAGGCCCAAAATTGTTTTTTCTTGTACGTACATTGGTTGGCGAGGGTTAAACAATAAACATGTTTTAAGGATACAAATATGCTTAGTCATTGTTCAGTTGGTACCCACAAAAGACATTTAACCCTCGTCTACCTGAGCCATTTTTTGTAACAACATTTCCGAAGGGTGGGGGGGGTGGTTACCCCCCCCTGTGACGTTCGTTCCTGAAACACCGATTCTGTAAATTTGGTACGCAAAGGATCGCTAGAGTTTCTTTTTCCATTGGATACCAAAATAAGTACTAACATCCCATTATGACGTCTCCATGACGTCATATGTTGAGGAAGTACGAAAATACTGACTATAGGGGGGAAAATTGATAGTGTCGCATTTTAGCACCAAACACCCATTAATAGCTCTAAAAGATGTCTTATATAAACTCGGCATTTCCCATCAAGTAGAGTCAAACCGCATTAAAAATCTTATTTTCAACCTTTTTGGCGAAAAATTGATTTTTCACTGTTGTGTCATGGAATGGCAGTTTGCTACATGCAAACTTTATGACGTCATTGTGACGTAATGCTAGCATGTTGGTACGCAGTTTGGTATCAATGTAAAGAGGAGGACCATAGCTATCTTATGACCAACCTCTACGTTTCCTTTGATGTTCCTGGTTTGTTAGGCATGTTGGTACTCTCTTCCGGGGGGGGGGTGGTTACCACCCCCCTATCGATCACTTTTGATCACCCTTTTATCTTACCTATAACCCGGTGGGATGTTTGTTTTTGATTACAAGAGCAGAACATGACAATTGACATTTACATTGAATAATTTGGCACCAAAAAGGGGGTTTTAGCAAGCGGGGGAAAAAACCTGAAGGGGGGTGGTGGTAACGCACCCCTCCCCCTCGGTATACTAGATTAAATAACATACGTGTTTTAACATTGTTTTGTTATCCAGTGAAAAAACTACTTTTGTCCTGTCGATTCTATGGTGCTCATTGTTAAACTTCTGTTGTTGTTCCGGGTGTTGATGACCAAGGAGATTCAGGTAGGCTTTTCCTCTCGTTGTTTGAATTTGCACTAGTAGATCTCGCCTGTTAACATTATTGTCCTCGAGATAACACGTATACTTAACCGGATAAGCAGCGATAATCGAGAGAATCCAAAAATGTGGAAATGCATTTTTTAGCTTATAAAGCAAAGATAGGACGACAATTCCATATAACTACAATATATACTAAAATAATGAAAAAAGGAAGTATTTTGAGGGAAATTTGTCATACCTTCTCCGAAAATAGACATAAATACACAGCGTATGGGGTCTCAAAATATACACCAAATACTGATTTTGGTTTACACCAGTACGAATAAACAAAAATCAATAATGTCTGTTTTGAGGTCGAACTGTACAGGTCCTAGTGCAACAAGTATTACGCTTATATATTTAGGATATTCAACAGGGAAATGCTTATTTAGCTTATTCCTGGAATTTTGATACCACGTATAGAAAATAAAATATTAGAGTAAAAATACTGCTTTTCCTTTAAGACCCGGATTTCAAGCCAACTACTTGTAGGTTATCCACCTCGATGTTTCGGATCAGCAAATAGCTGCTTATCCCTTTAAAGAGACATGAGGACATTTTCAGAAAGTACGGCGGCCCCAATTTTTCTCGAACCCGTATTTTTTTTTTTTTTGGCATATTTGGAATGCTTAAACCAATGTTATTAGATCACCCTTAAGTGATAAGCCGAATACGCCTTCTTTATGAATAAAAGATGATGATTTGTGTTTTCAAAAGAGACGATTACGATAGGCAGTCAAGTTTCAAAATAAGGTTTGCGTTTTTCTTCTGTACTTGGTGTCGATAACTTCGAATTGTCCTCGGTAGGTGTTCTACACATAACCATCCAGTGCATCGGTCCAACTAGTTCCATTTCAATATTAGGGTAGACCTGATTCGAGTTTGACATATTCCCTTATAATTTAGGCATCTCGGGAAGGAAGACCCAGAATGAGTTTCTTTATTAAAATGTCTTGCGTCGTGAAGTAAATCTCCCTAGCTCTAGAGACCATATTTGGCCTGCAAATATGGTCAAATTTGCCCTACTACGTACAGAGAGCATTAAATTTACAGTATTGCGAGTGTCAGAGTTCTTGACGAATCTATAAACCACTTCCAGTGTAGTCCTTTTGCAGTAGCAAACTAATAAAAACAAAACAAAACCAAAAAGTATTTTGCGTCAGTGACTTGGTGTGATTGTCAACGCAACATAAACGCAAAGTACTTCACGCAGTGTATTTTTTATTTGTTGCGTGTTGCGGAAAAACCTGGTGATTATATGATAAAGAATATGTTTGGTACGCAGAATGATTTTTGTTTCTGCTCGTTCGTTCGCGGCAGCTGCTGAGGAGTTTGTTCCTGGTGATTTAGAGTATGCCGGCGGGGGTTTACAATTATGAAATATTTTTTCTGTTTAGAACACGATTACAACACCTTTTACTGGAATGTTGAATATGGTTTGCTGTGGGTAAGAATTTTTCCATTGATAGAATAACGATCAATGATAAATAATGCTACTATAAAATCCTCTTTAACCCAATAGGGGGTGTCGGTTTTTCTGATGGGACTCTTATCGGAATTATCATGGGCGTGGTGGTTCTCTTACTTCTACTGCTACTGCTACTGGTAATTAGCATGTTTCTGTTACGTCGGCGCCGTAAGCAACAACCCCAACCTAAACCTCAAGAGAATATTATACACCTACGTCCTTACGAAGGACCGAATCCCAACTATGTTCTCACCGACGGAATCATGGTATGTATAAATAAATATCCTCGAAATGAATAGATTGGGATTGGTGAAAGAGGTTGTGAAGACGCACTTAACTAAATTATTGATTTTACGAATACTCTTCTGGAAAGTATCGTGAATTTTCTTCTTTCACCATTAACCCTCGTCTTACCTAGTGAACTTCGCTCCCGTGCGCTAAAATGCCAAAATATTTCGTAAAAAGCCTTAATTTAATCGTTCTCTCATCCTTTCCGGTCTTTTTAGCGAAAAAAATGTGAAGGTAGCACCTTCACCGGGGTTAGGGTATGCCGTCGAAGGGTAGGGGGTGGTTGCCACCCAAGGATATTTTATGGTGCATTTTTGAAAATATTATGCACAGTATGGCTCTAAAACTCCATGTTTATGTAAATCTTGCTAATTGCCATCATTTAGAGCTGAAAAAACCGCATGCAAATCCGATATTCCTTCGTTTTTTAGCGCGAAATTGGAGTTTCGCCTATTTTCTGTGGAAAATACCAATTTTGCAGACTCACGGACTTGTGACGTCATTGTGACGCCATACTAGGTATTTTGGTACTTATTTTGGTATCAATGGAACGCGGAGGACCATAGCTATCCACTGCTATCAAAATTATAAGCATTGGGCGCTTTAAAACGAATTCTCGAGCGGGGCTGGGGTTGTAACCCCCCCCCCCCCCCCCCCCCCCGTAAACCGTGTTACAAAAAAGGCTTGGTAAGACTAGGATTAATGATTTGGAGTTTGGCTTTTTGAATTTAGTGTTTTTAACTTTTGAAATCACCAGTTGTAACTATAGGGATAAATAGGTTCATCATTAATATTTTTGTCCTTTTTTATTATTTTGCATTTCAGAATCTTCCACCGTTGTACTAGAACGATGTGAGCAAGAAATGTGTACTATACTATTTGCAGGGACACAGGCACATTTTGCATATAGAGCGCCCTCAAGTTTTGTTAAAACTGTATACAGTCCAGACTTTGTACATGTTTGTATTGCTCTCATATTTGTTAATCCTCACCCTGAAATTGGGTTTAAAACAGTTTCTAAAAAATAAACCCTAAAACATTGTGTTTGCGTGTAAATTTAGTAATTATGTAATGAAACCACTCGGTAATGGTAATGGTGGAATGTTTTTTTTTTTTCTTCAAATGTCTTACGTTGCACAACTGCAAACCCAAGAAATTAACCTGTAAAACCTTCAGTCGGGTGAATGTTCTTATTATTTATGTCATTACTGCCCAAAGGTTCTTCGAATAACTACTTGTGTGTAAATTTTACTATTATAAGGAAAATCGTTTGATTCAATGACGGGAAAAGTCTGGAAATTACCAACCGACTTCGACTAAAAACTAGGGCCCTTCGCTATTATAATATTCCTTGGTTAAAACTTTTAAAATTTAACACTAGTGTAGAAGGGGTGCGGCGTCCATTTTGTTTTTCGATGTTTAACGATAAATTATTTTTGCCAAAATTTTATGTAATTGCCTAAATATCAGTTGTGCATATTTGGGTGGGAAAAGAAATCAAATCGGCCTGGTGTTATTATGCTAATTAGCATAATTAAGCATTTTGGTGGCGCTATTCAAAAATTGTTTGTCCCTTAAATCGTACTGGAGTAACTTTTTAACATTTTTATTTCAGCAATATAAATGTATTATGTTCTCCTATTATGAGCAACGTTTTATGGAAAAAAAAGTCCTAGGGGAAAGTGTTGTTTTATAGTTTGAAAGTGGTTCTCAGCCTCTTCCTTATACACGACGTGAGTGCAAAAGACCTTATACACTTAAAGAGGCACATTTGACATTTGCAAATATGCGCCCTCAAGATTTTTCAAATCGATATTTTTGTATGGTTGTAAAGCTTTATATACAAAAGCCCTCGCCCGAAATGATTAAGAGTTAAGACCAAATCAGCTTCATTTATTGGTAAACAGAGATTTTAATAATTTAACGTCGCCGGCGACGTTAATTCAGCAGACCACAGAAATGGCACGTTTTAACAAACACCAAGAACACGCAACGCCGTATGCATGTTTCCCACGCTCTTCCACGGTGTTACCGGTCTATAACTTTGTGGTTTTAATATCAGTGAGTAAGTCAAAATAATTCAGGTAATATACACATTTGGTGTTGATTAAAGTTTATGGAACTTAAAATGTTGGTCCTTCAAATTATCTTGATGCTTTAATCTTCATATCAATGGTCTATCTGTTTTTGGGTATGTAGTTTTTATGTGTAAAATAGATCTCTGTCCTTCCAATGCCTAGATGTCATTTGAGAGCAAATTAGAATTTGAAATTGTGAAAATGTTCCAGTGCCGGCTTTTAAGTGTCATGGAGTTTTGAATTTTTGCTGGAAGCTCATGCCTGTTGTTGAAATTTTCAGAGTGCTCTAATTTTCGTCGAAACTGGTGCATGTATTTGTCTGGTAATCGTGGATTTATTTATCCATATGTACCACTTCAAAACGTTCATGACCACCCCCACTAAACTTGTAGACCTTAACACGCAAACCCGTGCACGAATGTATACTGAGTGTGTTAATGCCAAGTAAGACCAACAATTCGAAACCATTTTCATAGGCATTGCTCATTCTTATCTTTCAGTCCCATTGACTTGAAATGTTTCGGCTTTTTAATACGTATAGTCATTGATTATTGTCCACAAAAGGCCACACTATACATTTTTTTTAAATCATTGGAACCTGCCTGACAAACCGTTGGTAAATTTGAACACTTAATATTTTTGACCTCTGTTATCAAACTCCTCAACTCCCCATTTTTTTTGCATGTTCAACCCCCTTTTGCGTACCAATTGTGGACCTTTGATATTTTTTTTCCTACCAACAATTTTACAAACTTGTTTTTATTGTAATTAGTGGTGGTTAGCTTGCCAAACCCTATTCCTGTACAATTCCCTTTTTAGATTTAATGGTGAAAAAGGGATGGTCTATTCATCCAACTCTGGTTTTAAACTAGGGTTTAAAAATTAAACACTTAAGTGCGCGGGGAGGGGGTCTATAGTACCCAACATTCGCTTTTTTGCGATTTCGCGGTTACGCAATCAACTTTTTCAAGGATGTTTTTTCTATTTTCTGATTTCATGAATACGCCCCCCCCCCCCCCCCTCTCCTGATAAACCAAAACGAAAAAAACAAAAACCCCGCCGTGCCCCCCCTCCCGCCCGCCCCCGCTCTTTCCTCCTGTCCCCCCCCTCCCGTCCTTCCTTTTGGGCTTTCTTTCGCTTTGGCCCTCCTCCTTTGTGCGATCCCTTCCTTCTCCTTCCTCCTCCTTCCCTCCCTCCCCTCCCCCCTTTTCTCTGCTGCTCGCCTCCCTTTTCCCCTTTGTCCTGCCGTGGGATCTTCACCTGTGTCAGTCTATGGGAAAGACAGGTGACTTTGAACTTTCTGAGAAAAAAATACAAGCTGGTATAAATTGGCTATATTGTGCTATAATTTTTGATTTGTTATTCTAGAGAGATATAATCATTTTTTTTTTGGTTCAAAATATTATATTGGTTATAGGTCAAAGGTCAAAGTTCGGATTTTCTTTTTTTATTATCGGGTATGTGGTTCTTACGGGGACCCCATTTACCCGTGATCAAATGCCCATGGGGAAGTTGTAATCTGAGTGGATCCATGTAGGACCCCCCCCCCCCTTTGGGCACTAAGGATATTTTGAGCTTGGGCACTTAAGTGTTAAGGTTTGTATCAGGGCGTAACCAGACCTTTGCAAATGGGGGGCAGAAGGGGTGCCAAGACAATTTTTGAGGGGGCTAATTTGGGTACTTCTCCATAGACACTGTACAAAGGTCAGTTCATTTGGGGGTGGGGAACAGAAGGGGGGCAAGGGTTCCGTTTGGGGGGGCCGCGCCCCCTGCCCACCACCCCCCCCACTGGTTAAGCCACTGGTTGTATCAATATCCATATCATGTATGTGTCTACTACTGTGTTGGAAAGGGATCGTCACGCTTAGCTTCGTTTTATATCCTCACTGGGTCGATGGGTGCGGTCATATAACCAACAAATTACAAAACAGTGTGCGATGTGATTATATTATTAGAATTTAGCGGATTATACGTATCTCACGAAACGGTATCATATTCCAAGGTCTAAAAAGCGGGTTAACTGTCAGCGAAATGCTATAGTGCTCTCAACAGGCCATTCCTATTAGAGTCACCCAATGTCACACGTATTACACTGACAATCAAATCCAGCCGGTTGAGTCGCCGATTGAAACAAACCGAAAGTTGTGTTTTGCCCTTATCAATGTGGCGGGAAATAATGCATAACCTGCTGGTGCACATATTCCACAACGATATTCTATTGTTATACAAATTCCGTAACTTTGACATTAAAGTGAAGCCATATTAAAGAGGCAAATGCAAACTTTCTGTTGTTCAATCGGCGACTATTCAACGGTGTGCGGCCCGTACTCCATGTGTAAGAGGTCTGTGGGGGGGAAGGTCGGATTTCAATTGAATCTACTCTTCATTGAGATATAGTTAAAATCTTTAAATCCAAAGTAATTATTTGTTATTTGTATTGAGGTTATACTTCGTTATTCCACTGCTGAAAGTGGTGATGTACGTCAATTGAAAGGCATACAAACATAGGCATGTAATCAGACACTCAACTTACGTTTTATTGACAATAGCCATCGGACAAACTGTAAACAGACGTCACATTGGCCGAAACGTAACGCTGGCATTGAGGTTATTGGTAACATGGATGATCCCATCAGTTCCCGTTTTCAATTTTTGTCATCACATTAAATAATAAAATTTATTGTAATATTATCACTGCTGAGAATCACTTCCACATGATGTATCCAGTGAAACTAAATTTAGCGTGTTATTTCCCTTAATGACATGACATACGGCGAGTTCAAACACAGATGAATGTACATTATTCTGTTGAAC